>VDFB02192009.1:0-25904 GCA_007258455.2 Sequoia sempervirens
GCTATCCTGGAGAAGTTTGCAACAAACTTTCTATAATGTCCTGGAAAACCCATTAAACTTCTTACCTCAGAGACATTTTTGGGCACTGGCCATTCTAGCATTGCCTTGATCTTAACTGGATCAACTTAGATACCATCTGCTAAGATCACATGTCCAAGATAATGCACTCTCTTCTGGAAGAAGGTACACTTAGAGAGTTTCCCATATAACTTATGTTCTCTTAGTCATTGTAGAACTATCTCTAAATTCCTACAATGATCCTCCTCATTCCTTGAATAAATCAAAATATCATCTAGGAAAACTAAGACAAACTTATCTAGGCAATCCCTAAATACATTGTTCATAAGGTTCATAAAGGTTGCAAGCACATTAGTTAGACCAAAGGGTAGAACTATAAACTCATAATGCCCATATTTGGTTCTGAATGGAGTCTTAAATATGTCCTCATCTTTAATTCTCAATTGGTGGTATCCAGATTGCAAATCAATCTTAGAAAATACAACTCCCCTCATTTGATCAAATAGATCATCAATGTGTGGTAATGGATACTTTTTATTTACTGTAGCTTTATTAAGCATGTGATAATCTATGCACAAACGTAAAGTACTATCCTTCTTTTTCACAAAGATTACTAGTGCTCCCCAAGGTGATACTTGGTCTTATCAATCCCTTAGACAATAATTCATCCAGTTGTGCCTTAAGGTCCATTAACTCAGTTGTAGTCATTTTGTAAGGCACTTCAGAAACATGTTCAGATCATGGTACTATATCAATTGAGAAGTCAAATATCCTTTTTGGTGGTAGTCCAAGTAATTCCTCTGGAAACACATCCAAAAACTTTCGTAGTATAGGATATCTTTCCATATCTGCCACTCCAGTTTCCACCATTTCACCTTCTTCCATCTCTTGGAAGCTTTGTGGTCTGAAGTTATCAAGATCCTCTTGAGAATTATATCCCTTATAATCTTCAAGCTTTTCCATCTTGACTGCAAAGAGCTTGCATCCTTTCTTCTTAGCCTTAAGCAATTGCATTACGAAGATTTGACACAACTTGACCTCCCTAGGTATCCCTTGTAGCATCACTTGATTACCAAAATCATATAAGCATTCTACTATTTTGGCATGGCAATCTACCTTGGTTGTATGTCTCCAAAGCCAGTTCATACTTAGGATAACATCATAGGATTGTAAGGGCACGACATATAGGTTAACCTCCGTAGAAAAATAAGGTAGCTCAATCCTAGCTTCTATAGACACCAGAAAAGTCTTGATTGATACTATGCATATGATTATGATAAATTAACACCATTTCTTCTTAAATCACCCCGAACTAGCCAATTAATTAAATAATCAACATTATTTAGTGAAATTCAACTATTAATCAAATAATTAAATTTATTGATTAATTCACCCTTCTAAGTAATTTTCATTACATTTAATTAAATCAAATCATTTAATTAAATCCCCCTAAATCTTCTCATTTGATTAAATAAATCAAATCAAATGTCACAAATCCCCTAACCCATTCCAATTAATTATTTTTGGATTAATTAATCCTAAATCACTTTCTAATCATCGTTAATAAATCCTCCAGCTTTTAACTCCTTAAGAGTTAAATCAACCCATGGTCAACTAACCAAGTTGCACATGAAATTCATTTATTTTAATTAACTAATTCCTCTATTTATCCTCACAAAGGCATATTCCAAGGAATATTCCTCTCAACAACCTCTCATTCAATTTCCCTCCAAAGGTTTTAAAAAATCTTTCAAATAAATAATAAATTCTCTTACATCCTCTCAAATCTCAACCACGTTCATTCAATTCCTCTTACAACCTTTCAAATCCTCAACCATTCTCATTTACTTCTCTTCCATCCTCCTCCACTCACACATTTTCCAAAATGTGTTCCACCTTCCTCCAATAGAATTGTGACACTTGGCACATTCTCATTGGCTCCCATTTTATCCCACATTCATCAAATCCTCTCATTCTTCAACCCTTGGCTTCTATAAATAGAAGCATCCTTTTCACAATATGGATCCACAACTTCATGCATTCTTATTATAAGCAATTCGCTTCATAGCTATCACCATTTCCATCATTTTCAAGCATAGTTTCATCATTTGGCATCAATTCCACACTTGGAATCATCCTCAATCTTCAAATCTTATCAAAGGGATTGAGAAAGGGCTTCTTTCCACATCAAAGGAGCACCACTCCCCCTATGGGATGAAGGTTTAACAATGTCAATTGGATTTCATGTTTTCTTTAGTTAGTTTGTTCTCATTTTCATGTTTTCCCTTTGATTTGGTTAAAGAATCTCATAGGGAGTGTTTGATTTGGTTTCTAACATGTTTAACACTTGTTAGTTGATCCTTGTTAGTTGATTGCAGATTGGACACTCACATTTTGGTGCTAGAATGAGGGCTAACCAATTTATCTTGTTGTTTTTGGACTAAAAATTCATTTTTGTGCAACTACAGGCGAGTGACGCCACCCTTGCCAGATACAACATCATCATTTCTTATTGCATCACCTTTGCTTGTTTGCAGAGCATTGCTTTTGCTTCCAGTGCTGCTTTTGCCAAATCATGCCACATTTGCACATCACTGTCACATTGTGTTAACTACAGAGTTGCATTTGAACTTTTTGTTTTTCATCTTACTTCTAGTTCTAACATAGCACTACCTTTGAAATTGTGTTGCATATGTTGTCTTTGTCCTCTACAGAGCACCACCTTTGCTTTTCAATATAGTGTTGCATTTTCTTTTAGCATCGCATTTGTAAGTTGCAAAGCATCACATTTGATGTATAGTCTCACCTTTGCAAGAAAGGGAGGAAAACTGAGTTGGAAACCTAAAATCATTTTTTAATGCTCTTTGTAATAGCTTAGGTTTTCTATTTATGTCTTTTTTTTATGTTTTAGGACTAGATAGAGTTACTTTTGGGCTTAAAATTTAGAAACAACTCAAGCTTTGTCAAAGTTGGTTATTTACTTGAACATTAGGAACTTACTAGACTTTGAATTTGGGCTAAAATTGAATAATACAAACTCATATTTAAGCTTGGTGCTCTAAAAAGAATTAATCTTTATTTGGGCTTAAAAAAAACTTGTGTTTTCCTTGCTTTGTAATTTTTTACAAGTTGTGTCATTTGAATGTGTATGCACTTCTCTCATGCTTCACAACAATCTTGAGAATCAAAAGCATTCTAGTGACATAGGTTGTCTAAAATTACCCACACATTTCAATTTGGAGCTAAAATTGAATAACCATGCGAGGGTGAAGGAAAGGAATTGTGTTTGTTCCCTCCTAAATGCTTTACGCAAACTAGGCAGTCGAACTACAAATGTACTTCTTCACTATTATTTATCTTTAGAGAGACTGCCTTGGTGGGAAAAATTACTCACCCTAAGGGAATGACTCAAGTAGTAATGGGCTAAAGCTCTTCCAATCACTATATAAAAATATGTTGTGACGAAAGTCATTAACAACAGGTGCGGATGTGTCATACTGACAAGTGTCACCCATAGTATCTGTGTGATATGTAAAAATCCTTCCTTAGGGAAAGGACTTGGAGGCCTCTTGACTCACCATAGTCTTGAGCTAATCTTGCCATGTGTATGGCCACCTTGAACATAAGTCCTTACTATAACCTACTTGTTCAAAAGCCAAAATCCTTACTATTTGTTGGTGCAAGAACGGTCATTTTGAAGCCGCCCCACATTTGTACTATTCAAAGTAGAAATAGAATAAATCCTTTTGATCTTTGGATTTTAAGGATTTTGAGATTTGGTCTAGAGAAGTGTGTGCCGTGGAGGGGAGCCAATGTCAGCAAATCTCTAGTTGTTCACTTTTTCTCAATGTTTGGAGAAATCCAAGTGGGGACTCAACAAATATTGTCCTTTCTATCATAGGGTTGTGCAATTTGTGATTCGATCAAATACTTTGCTTGAATCTCAAAACTTTGAAACAAACATTCAACAAGTCATCAAATTTCAAACCCTTTGGAAAGAGCAAATACCTTTGAAAAGTCCACATATTATTGCTTGTCCCTAGGGATTCTATCCTTAGAGCCTTCTAAATATTTGGGCCCATATCTCAATTTGCTCTCTCTAAAGTCAACTTAGGAAAACCATGCCCTTGATTCTTTGATTTTCACATAATGGACTTTGTGGAATGAAAAAGAATTGAGACATAGACATTTAGTTTGAAAACTAAGCAAGAAGTGTCAATGTGGTAAAAAGAATCAAGATAAAAGACAATTGAACCCCACATATGTGTTTTTTCAAATAATTTCCCACAAATTCAAAATCCCAAAACCAAAGTCTATCAATCATCATAAGCATCTTATTCCAAGGGTTCTCAAGAAACATCTTCCAACACTTTACGAAGTCAGAGATAGATTGGTCTACAACCTTTACAAACGTGCTTCAAAGGACAATCCAAACTTGTATTCATTCTATTATTTTCAAATTTTGGGTCTCTTCCAACATTTTTAATTTCTCACATTATAAGGTTGAAAAGTTTTAGAGGTGTATCATGTTCTTCAAAACCTTGGTCTTGTAAAAAAAGTCTCTCTAGGTTCATCTAGGATCAAAATCAACACCTTCATCCATCCCAAACATCAATCAAATCTCATTTCACAAACAACTTTTAGAACCTTGGAAAAATCATTCATACTAGACTTTTGGTAAATCCTTCGAATCAATATCAAAATCACTTTGTTTGACTAAGTTTGTGTGGATGAATCCTTCCTCATACATTTAGTTAAATTATCATCCTTATGGACAAGTTCATCCAAAGATAACATCTAACATCCTGGGATTTATAAGTTCATTATCCAAAATCAAATCAAACCAAATCCAAAAGTCCTAAAGTCTAGTATTCCTCTCCAAGGGTCTTCAAAGTTCAAACATTCATATCCCATCCTTCATCTACCACACCACTATCCTTTGATCCTTAAATCCTAAATTTCTTTGTACCTATTAGCTCAAAAAATGCAGTAAAATGCCTCAAGTGGTTTCCCCTAACTTTGATATGTTTCAGTAACAAACAAGGCCAAAATGGTTTAGACCTTCTACTCTTCAGGTGTTGCTAGACTTAGGTGGGTGTACCTATATGAGTGAGGCAGACTTGACTTGTGATTATTTCTTTTGAAGTTTTTTTCCCACAATGGCAGATGGGAGTGGACAGATACAACTTGATTTGTAATATTGAAAACTAAAACCTAATATGTTCAGTTAATAGATGTAAAAAATGAATGAGACTAAATGAAAAAATGCAGAGACTAGTGCCTTATTGGGTATGTGGAGTCAAATGAAATCTAAATGAATAACTTCCTTCTAGAGAACATTCAAATTGTTTGGCATATATTTCAGTTTATAACTTGTATAAACATGCAAGACTATGACTACCAAGTTCTTCTTAATGATCCAGATGAACTTCTCTGACTACTATGATCAATTAAAAGGATTTAATCTCTCTTTGAAAGAACCAGTTAATTAACCACATAGATACAACAAATGTGTACTGATAAATTGATTATAAACTTGTTACATCAATTTAAATAACCAGAAAACATTAATCTTGGAGACAACTACAGTAATACTTTCAATGAACACAACAAACAATTGACACCAGAAGTACGCCAACACATTAAATGATTCTCATTGATATCTCCATATTTTCAAACATGCATCATAGTCTCATATTTGCGAAACATTGTATTCTACTGTATGTATTCTATTTTATCTTCTATTTTATATCTTATATCTCTATTTCATTATCGAAACAAATATTTATACATCAAAAACGTGAAAGGACGTGTCCTTTCAGAAATGTCACATATTAGAAAATAGATTAAGAGATGATTAGGCTCTGTTTAGCCATAAATGAACTTTAGACAAGTGATCCAAATAATCCCGATGCTCGTGCGTATCCGCATCTCCAACTGTGTTCCGGATTGAGATCTCCATCTTTATCATCCTTTCATTCTGCTCGCTTGCATCCTCCAACGTCATGTTTTCAGCAGTAGCAACCCTCAGGATTTCATGTAGTATCGACTCATTCTCACCTTTCCATCTGGTTACTTCCTTTAGTTCTCCTCTATCATCAGAGAATGTAGTCAATGTTTTCTTAGTAGCATTTGTCAATCCCTATGCATGCCCTTGCAATTCTTCATAAAAGTTTTGATGTCTATTTCTAAAATGATTTGCAGCTTCAATTGCTACACTATGAGAAACATCTCTCTGGTTCACTTCTTGAGACTTCTCCATAATTCGTTCATTCATCCTTTCATGTTATTTTAATGCAGCAAGCATATGTGAATATTTTCCCCAGAGTTTATTCAACCAAGATGTTAAACTGGCCTATCTTTTCTTGATTATTGCCACAAGTGCATCATATTTTCCTTGGGACTAAGCACTTGATCCTTCCCAATGATCTTTTGACTGAGAGATTTCACCTTGGGTAAGCAGCTTGGGTGCCTTCATAGTAACACCTAACAAATCTTTTAGGCGATCATCTCTCTCAAAACCCTTTCGTTGTTTGTTTTGTACATCTCTCTCTCCTTAATCAACATTTTAATTTGTGCTTTGTTTAGTTTTGCAACATTAATTCCAATTTTTGTGGTAGCCACAGGATCAGCTTCTCCAACTTTTAAATTCACGACATGCTCGAATTCCTTTTCAGTATCAATAAGTATTGATTTCCTATGGGGTGGATATAAGGCCCAAATCATTAATGATCCTTCATCTGTATTGTATTTGGATCCTGCATACACTTCTGTTACCTTTTCTTGGTCTAACTTGTGTGTAGCATTATTGTCCTTTAAGAAACTATCAAAGACAAGTGCATAATTGAGATCTATCTTGAGAAAGATCATGACACCAACATTTTCCAACATTTTTCTCCCCTTTTCAGGGGTTATACTTGTCATCTCCTCATCTACACACCTCCTCAATTCGTTCAGCAGTTGCTCTTCATTTCCTGCAGCAACATTATCAACCTTTTCCCTTATTTCTTTTCCCTTTTGTTTATACAAAAATGCTTTAAATTCTGGGGAATTAAAAAATTCATCATCTGATACAAATGATCTTTATTCTATATGCCTTGCATCTGCTTCTTCATTCTCTTCAATACTCAACTCTCTGGTTGGGAAAATATAATGTTGAGTTATTAATCTAGATACTTTACTTGGTTGACTTTGTGGCATATTATCCTTGGATGCTTCCTCCCCATAAGACAACAACGCTGCATCCTGCAACCTTTGATTATACCTTTCAACCACCATCTCTGCTTCTTCCTCATCCAAATTCTGGATCATATCATCAAAGTGATAGGGCACATGCTGATACCCTCCAAAGTTTATCTTTATTTTAGCATAATTAATATACCCTTCTGGGTCGAAGTTCTTTTTGGGTGGTCCTCTCTTCATATTGTATTGTAGCAATTTATCAAGGATCAAATTATATCCTTCCTTGGCCAACATAGTGAAATCACCAAAACATAATGTACTAGGCATGAAGGCCTGTTTCCCAAAGGAACTAAGATTCATAACACTAGAATAATCCATCTGTCTGACAATCTCCAAGTATGTGATTCTGTTTGGGACTGTTTTTGGAAAAATGAAAGGGGCATCTTCAAACCCATAAACTCTAATCATAGTAGCTCCCTCCAAGCAATACCAATCTCCCCAATTATGATCAATTGGCCCATTGAAATCCTTTGGCTGAAGAAATCTCTTTATCTCTTCAGATAAAGAATAATTACAAGGATGATTGTATAATTTGTACAATTTTTTCACAAAATATTCCTCAAAATGAATAAAACTAGAATTGGCAAACCTACTATCCCAAACAACAGTCCACATTTGGACAAGTAATGCTTCACCATCTTTATTAAACTGAGAAATCCTCATCTCCGGAGGCCATAATCCCAACTCCTGTCTAAAATATAACACCATATGCATCAATAATGAATAATGTCTGAGATGAAAGGTAGATGATCCACTTTTTATTGTCATCAATCCTGAATCAAGCCCCTTAAAAATGTATGAGGCATAGTCAAATGGCCTAGAATTGTGGTATTGGATATCTGCTGAAATTAACATTGGCACAATTGACATATATTCTAGGGCATCCATTCCCAATACCTGGCACACAGAGAAGTAAGTGTATTTCATATAAGGTTCAAATAGGTCCACATGATAAGGAGGTCCATCACTATCTTGTAAAGGAACTGGCTTGCTGCCCTGTTTAATTCTATGAATTGGCAGCCTCCAACCCTTATAAATCGTGTCCATTCTCGAGAATTCCTTCTCCAATTCTTCATATATGATTTCTTCATTGCAAAACCCTTCCAAATTAAAAACCTCCCCTATTGCCTCTTTTGATAAGTGTATCTATGGTTTTCTGGACGGGTCACATATAGCTTTGTGTTTTGGGTCATAATGATCAACTAGCAATTTTACCAATTCTACATTTACAAATACATTAGGGCACACCAGTTTCTTGAAATTGATTTTCCATGGATTGCACATTGGTTCAAAATGGTTTCTTCGATGATAATGAAAATTGAACAATTCATATCCCCTTATTTGAGTCCAAATGTCTCTTATAAATTTACATTTATCATCCAGCTTATCTAATTCTGCCCTAAGCTGCGATGATCGTCTAGCTTTAGGCCCTGAGCCAAGTAATTGGTCAATGAGGTCTTGATTCAATCTTCATTCTGTGCCCTCATGTTCCCCTTTAGTTTTTTGTTTCTTTCCCTTAGTTTGACTACTTTGACCATGTTTTCTAGTTTTAAATTTTCTTGAGCTAGGGGACTCCATTCTTCAAAATTGCAAAAGTTAAAATTTGAGGAGCTAAGGTGCAATCAGTTATTGTATTCTGCTCGAGATCTTCAGAATGGAAATATGCCCTGGTTCTCCGTTCACCTTGCTGATTCTACTATCAACTCAACACTAATGCTTTCAATTAAATTCTCCCTGTTATGTTTCATCGTGCCATGAATATGTCATCTGAAGCATGAGTGAAAACTTATTTGAAACTCACATTATTACATCAAATGTCTTGTCGGTGAGACATTTTTAAATCTGGGGTGATATCCTTTTTCAACGTTCATTAAACCTTTCACTGAAACATCTTGTAGTCTCCCTGAAACCGCCAAGTCTCATCGACTTAAAAAATGTACATCGCTCTAATGTCCTACAGTCTCATCAACATTTGGAGTCTCACCGATAGTTATCACTTTAGTTTTATGTATTGCTATGACAATTTTGAGTCGAGGAGATGTTTCATAGACTACATTGTGTCTTACCAAGACACACCCCATGGTATTTATCTGGTCGCTGAGACATAATCACATTTTAACCAATGACACCACACTTCGGTGTGACTTTCATATTTCTCGCCGATGAAATTAATCTTACCGATGAAGTGAGTTCTATCGAAAGACTCGCTTTGGTAAGACTTTACTCCGATAACCTTAGTTTGGCCAAAATTTCTCTGCACCGGTCGACAAGACACACATTAATTCATTGACTTATTCTGATGATAGCTCTCCTACCAAGATGACCCTTATGTCACCAAGACAATAAATTGCATCTTGTCGATATGTGTTTATTGATGAAATATTTTGGTATAACATTCCTGCATTCTCGCCAATAGACTATAAAAGATATACATTAGTGAGGATGCCTTATGGATCAGGGTGACTTTCACCCTCTCTTGCCAATATGAATTATACTATAAAATATTAAGGACTAGATGGATTCTACTAGACCACATGACAAAATATGGGAAAAATGTTATGAAGAGAGGATTTTGTGCTTACGGTAAGGATTAATTTGGAAACTCATGAATACAATCAACTATAAAATTTTCAAAAATTTACAGTTCTAACAGCACCTAAAGTTTAGATCAACCAAGGGAGTGAGAGGTTTACCTCCCATATTCCTAGAAGTTGATCCTTATTTTATGGTCCAAACTAGATCACAACACAAGAAGAGCATGGAACAAAACAAAGAAACATCCACTTCAAGTGATTTGAGCCAAACTGCATCAAAATTCAAACCCATGGAATCCACCAACCCTCCACTTAACCCCCCTCAACTACCACAAGATCTTCAAGAGGGAAGTTGTCAAGTAGAGGATGTCACCAACAACTACTAAGGAATGTCCCAAGATGAGATAATTGAGCTAGTCCAAAATCCTAAAATACACAAGATTGTCAACATTGTCATGAGGCTCAATCGCACACAATACATGTTAGCATTAACAAAGGAAGGGGCTAAACTCCCTTTTGATTTTGATGTGAGCACTATTGTGGAACAACCTCTTGGGAATATACCACTGATATCATTCACACCTTCCTTCCCAAACATCATCCAACCCATCATACAACCAACATCATCTCATGCTCCAAGTCAACCCATGATTACCAAGGGGAGTTCATTACTCCAAGCTCTTCAAACACATCCCCTTGTGAATAACCACAACTTGGATGCAAACACCATCTTGGGTATGCAAAACACCGTCCCACAAGATGCAAAACATCTGTATGTCCCACTCATTTTCCATGACACCAAAAATTCATCCACCTTCTCCACATCACCGACATATTCTCTTGATACATAAGTCTCTCCCCATGATATCACAAGGACAAGTGGGCTTATTTGGACAAGGGGGAACTTTTGATGCATCATCACCACTTTTGAAAGAGAACATACCTCCAAACTTTCCATCATTTCCTCTTTTGACATCAACATCCACACCGATCCAAGGTTTAGGGCAACCCCCTTTACCCAACATACCAATCCAAAACCAATCAAGTCAAATCAATCCTCTAATCACAAATTAAATCAGCATGTTAATTATACCAAATCCTCCAAGCATGCCACTGGTATCGCAACACCAAGTGGCACCAATCCAAACATCTCAACCAATCATTATTCCATCTACAACACCACAAACTCTCCAAAATGTAGTCTCCCAAGGACCTAGCATATCAACCATACCATCTACCACATAACCTCTTGTCATCACCCAACAAACACCTCCATGATCACCTCAAACAAAATATTTCCAACTCATCTCACACCATCCCACCAAATCCCTTGCCTCCACCACCAAATCCAAATATGGTAAGTCAATACAACATCACATTGCAAGTAGCCCAACAAGCATATTGAAAGGCACTCCAACAATTCCAAGCTCAACAAGCTACACAACAAGTTGCACAAGCTACACAACAAGCCGCACAACAAGCATAGGCACAACAAGCTACCTAGGCACAAGCGCAAGCTTTATTGCAACAACAACAAGCCGCACAAGCTACACAAGTCACTCAACAAGCTCAAGCATAGGCACAACTCAATACCAAGTGCAACAAGCCCAAGCACAAGCCTTGTTACAACAACAAGCTTACCAGTAAGCTTTACAACAATAACAAGCACAACAACAAGCAGCTCAACTACAAACCCAACAACAAGCATTGTTGGCGCAACAACAACAAGACCAACAACAAGCATTATTGGCACAACAACAACTATAGGCATACCAACAAGCATTACTTGCACAAAAAAACTTACAACAACCTCTCATGAACACGCAACCAAATTCCTTGAACATAAACACACAAGTCAACCCACCACTCACTCAGGCAACAATACCACCCCAAAATACATTAACCCCACCACTAGATCCACAAAATGATTTGTCTGCACAAATTAAACTGCTCTCACAACAAGTGGTCTACATACAATCAAGAAAGACAAAAAAATCACAAGGGAATTTGTGCCCCTATCCATTTGATAGAAGCATTGTGATGGTTCCATTCCCACAAGGATTTGAGATCAAAAATATCATGGGACTGACAATATTGAAGATTGCATTAGGGAATTCTATGTACACTATATGGAGGTTGCATATGAAACCAAACCCAAAGTAGAGGGCATCATCTTTCCCCTGAATTCAAAATCAGGTCTTCTCTTCCCTATCTTATGATGGTGTCAAATACAATAGTAGATGGCATGTCCCATCCTGGTAAGAGAAGGCATCCTACACTCCTCACCAATTCTTTTCCTATTTGAGGGGTCATAGACATCATCTCTTTATTTACTTTGTCCCAAAATTTTGGGATTATTTCCTTCTTTCCCTCATCAGTGAGGTTCTTGTCTTGCATCTTCAATTGTAGGTCCTCACCTTTATTCTTAAGGACAAAGTCCTTGAGTTCATTGTTGGCAATAAATTGATCTTCTTGCATAAATTCTATGCATTCTTGAGCTCTAATATCATCTACTATTTGTCCACTTATCTCAAAATTTGATGACCAATCTATCATCAGTGGGTCTCTCAATGATAAACTTGGGTGGAGGAAGCATTATGTGTACTATATTTGTATCATCAAAATTTTCATTTGGGCCTATGGGATAATCAACCAAAGGTCCAGATGAAGGATCTATTTTTAGTAGGGGAGTAACATGTTGGGGAATTTATGGTATATTTCTTTGAGAGGTGGAGGGACTAGGAGCATTTGGTGGGGGAGTTGGCACATTTGAAATAAATTCATTGGAATTATCTGACATGATCATTTTCCTTATTATGGGATCCTTAATGTGTGAAAATGATCCTTGGAATGGTGGATCTACCCACTTCCTCTTTTTCTTAGCCATCTAAATCCTTACCCACAAATCCCTTCTCTTTGCAACTTCCTTTTCTATGGAACAATTTATGATTAAATCCTCCACACTGTCAAACTCATGTAAGAAGGGTGTCAGCGTAAAAATGGTTCTCTTATCATTGATAAATCATTATGGATTGCACCTCCTAATTATGTCTACCCTCATCTTTTAAGGAAATAAATTTCCACACAATAGCTCCATTCCTTCCCTTGATGTCACTTAGAAATATGAAAATACCACGGTAGAAGGGAGAATGGCATATTTCTTGTTATTCTTGAAATGTGTCTTGTCAGACTCATTTAATTGCTATATATTTTTAATAAGGCAATTCGGTTTGGTATATTCTTGGGGAGCACATGAGGTGCAATTAGGGACCCATACAGTTTGATTATAGTGGCATCTATGTAGAAGAACTAATCACCCCAATTGTGATTGGCCCCCCTCTCTGGGAGAAGGACCTTTGGCCTCAAAAAATGCCTCACCTTATTTGATAGCCTCCATTCCACAAGAAATCCAAAGTTCTTCAAAATTGTTCTGACAAATAATTCCTCAAAAGCTAAGTAGTTGGACTTCTCACAGTCCTTATCTCATATGTAAGTCCATTTTTGGATTGGTAGCATTCTTCCCTAATCATCCATGGCTCTAGCATGTGTGGGGACCATATACCATCTCCATTAAACAAAATAATGTGACACAATAGTGAATACCATTTGAAATGCACTATGTTACTATCATTTTTGAGTGAGCTCAAGGATTTATGTGTTTCTTCCGCAATGTAACCAGCATAGTCATATGGATTGTTCACATCTATGCTCTAAATATCTGCAACTAATACCATTTATTCACTAGCATTTGAATCTTGTTGTCTAGCCCAAAACATGACATAATGAAAATTATGTCTTCACAAAGTAGTCATCAAAGATGTCATAGCCAAAAGGTTCAAACTCTCCACTAGAAAATATTATTAATTCTTTGTTAAGCCCTCTAGGCCTAAAACATGGGAACCACTTTACCCTATAATTGTCCTTGTGTCTCTGGCATTCTCTAGTGAGGGAACCCAAGTCTATAAGTGATTGGGCTTTAGGGTTTAGATTGAAAACCCTATAGATGTAAGATTTATCCAAGGGAATCAAGAATTTTCCACAATGAAAATAATACCCTCTTCTCAAGGTTGTAAGCATGTGTAATTTCCCTAATTAAGTTAACATTTATAAATACATTGAGCACGACCAACCTTCCCAACCCTAATATCCATATGTTGCAAATAGGTCTATCTACTAGGGATTTTTGGAAGGGATTCTTAAACAAAGCATGTCTTTGAACTGGAATTATTGGGTCTCTACAATTATTTTTTCTTATAAAAAATGCTATCAACTAAAATCCCAAACCCATGCACCATTCTAGGACTCTCATCGGATCCTAGCAACTAAGCCATTATATCATAATCGAGTCCCCTCTTGACTCTCTTTAAAGTTCCAACCGTAATTGTTCTCTTGGGTTTTTAATAATTTTAGAACTAGGATTTCAAAATTTTACAATTCATAGAAAGCTTCTATAAAAATTTATATAATTGCACCCTCCTAGAGCCCTAAATTTCCTTCTGAACTAATAGATCCAAATAACAACACCCCTATTATGTTCAAAATACACAGAGATGCTCAAATTTACTTGTTTTCTTCCTGTAGAAAACCCTAATTTCACTATGAAAACCCTTGTTTACCTGGATTTTGCAACTGCTCTGGTATCTTTTCTTTATGTTTTGAGTAATGAGAAAGGGGTAAATTAAGTTAGTACTCTTGATAATTTGGTAGATACAAATCAAATCAGCCATTAATATTCTCACATTCTTGAATTCATAACTAATGGTAGCCATTCTCAATTTTTAAATATCAGTCATTGATCTCCAAAGATCAACAACGATCGTGAGAATTTGAAAACCTTTCCATGACAAGAAAACTTTCCTTTCTTTTGCACAATAGTTGGACACATGTCATCATTTTGGGGACTTGTAGGAATAAAAAAAAAACATTTGAGGCTTCCCCAATAGAATTGACCTCTGTGAAACATTAGAAGTGACCAAGACTAGACATGTGGCACAATTTTGGGAGTTCAGGGAAATAAAAGTTTAGTTTAACATTGCCCCATGAAGGTTATAGCTAGCATGAAAAGTAAAGACCCATGTTTACATATTAAGACAATATTTTCACTAATTCACAAAGGCAAAATGTTTTTAGAATGAAGGCCCCACAACACACAAGCCTGACATGACTTAAAAGGGTCTAAAACACATGTGCTTTAATAAACAACTTAAAGTAACTAGGGGAAAAGGGGTCAACAATGAACGATAGAAGGATGCTTTGCTAGAGAACTTAAGTTACTTGTGTGAAAACAAAGCTCACAATTCAATTGGTTAGAGATCCTTACACTTCAACATCATATGGATGAAAAAAGGCATTTTTTAAGTTCATGGAGAGAATAATAACACAAAAAGAGCTTGATTGAATCAAAGAGGTTGCATGAAATACTGACACATACCTAATGGGACCTAGCAAAGTGCAAAGCTTAAAGCAATTATTAAAATATATTAAAGCAATGGGTTTAATTGGTATTTTATAAAAATGGGCCATAAACATATGGGATGAAGGCCTTAAAGTTGTAACTTAAAATATTATGCAACCAGGACAACCAATCAACAATCAAACATAAGAAAAGTGTAAGGGCATCATATGGGTCTTAGGGTTTCAATAGGGGTTGGGGTTTTTCAAAACCCTAATGCATAATTCTTAGTAAACCCTTACAAAAACATAGTTTTAGGCATTTTAATGGATCAACTTAACTCAAAGGGTCAAAATTTAAATAAATACCACCAAGATATATACGTATTAAAATAAGCTTTACATTAAGGGTGTATATGAAGAAGTCGAGGATTAAGAAGACACATAAGAGGTTTTTATGAGTTAGAAGAATAAAATGATCCTATTAACTATCTATTAATATGTACTTTCAAGTATCACATGCCAAAAACTCTCAAGGTAACATGTTTCCTAAAAATAAAAAAGTGTTGATATCAATTGACTTGGGAAGTAATCACAACATCTTCAATAATAAGTTGGAAACATAATTGAACCATTCCATTTACCTAACTCTAAAATGTTAGACTGTGATTAGAGATGGGGGTACAAACATCTATTCATGGAAACACCATAACATTAAACTTTCCATGGGATACTATTGACTAAATTTCCTTATTTTTGTTACTCCAATAGGGGAAACCCCGAGCTCGAGGATAACTTCACTCATTTATGCAGAGTGAAAATAGGTCTGATTTCAAAAAAAAAAATTGGGCTTCTTTAACAGAGTTATGACCTTATAAAATTTTATTGCGGGTATTTCAAACATGCCTAGTGGAACTCATAAAGCGAAAGGTGGTCAAAAAGGGGGCTTTTTTACCTCTGTCCCCTAGATCTTCATTATTTTTCCCATACCCGTTCATTACAAATCCAATTTTTTTTTAAAAATACCTATTTACAATTATCATTTCAACTATTTCAAGTTACGTTTGTATGCGTGCCCCATCAAAATATCACGTGGGTCCGCTAGGAGGTGGTCCCTTTACTCTCAACCTCATCACATTAAAATGAGAACCACGTGCCCTATATTCCTCCATCAAACCATGCGTATGAGTTAACCACGTACCCCTTAAGCCTTCATCAAACCACGCGTATGTGTTAACCTTACCGTAGGTTGCTGGGAAGCTTTAAGCCCTAAACTCATCATCTCCCGCGGTTTATTTGTAGATTTTTTGTCGCTGCATCCTCTCTCTCGCCGTCGACTCTTTCTCTAGGACCACGAAAATGACCTTTGGCTTCATTCGACTGTAGGTAACGTCTCCACCTCTCTTCACTTGCAAGATTGCTTGTTCAACAATGGAATTTTGTTGGGTTCGACGGTGTTTGAGTGCATTTTGGTGTCTTTAAAAATCATTGCTATGTATGGCATTAAGGGTTTGACTGTAATCATTTCTATTTACATGTCACTGGTACAAAAATGATCCCTCATGAATTATTCTGTCTATGGCATGAACATTTTGACTGCTATGCCTTTTTTTGACATTATTCTATGAAGTAATCGCATGTAATGTGATTTAAACAGAACATTGAATTTTTTTTGACCAAGTATAATCATGAAATTTATTGGGTATATAATAAGATACTTAATCTTCAAAGATTTTTTAATTTAATCTTATATGGAGCTGCATAAAACGTCTCCACCTCTCTTCACTTGCAAGATTGCTTGTTCAATAGTGTTTGAGCACTATGATTTTTGTTGACATTATTCTATGAACTAATCTCATGTATTGTGATATAAACAAAACATTGACTGAATTTTGACCAAGAATAATCATGAAAATTAATGGGTTATTGTCAACTGTCGGTATAATCAATTTTTTTTTGGTTTTTAGATTTTGCCCCAAATTGTTAAGGGGTTTCAAGATACAGTTAATGGAGTTAAAGGAAAATCCAACTTCCAATCAATTCCCACTTTCTTCAAACATCTTCCTCATTTTTCTCTTTATCTTATGTCCACTACACAGGTAAAAATAGAGCCTTGCTGTCACAGGTTGATGACTGTCACTGCACTTTGCTTGTCATTAATTCCCTCTTCTATGGAACCTTTAACAGATATGTACTTTGTGTTGGGCTCATGGACTACCACTTGCACTCTGTCATTGCCTTATGACTGTCAACTACTAGGTCTTTTTTTCATGTCACTATGACTGTCCATTTTTATGATTGTCATACATAAAATGTTTCCTTCAAGACGATTGTCCTATATGTCACAATCCATAGTCCTCTAACAAGAACCCATATATTTATCACTATTTGACCACATGACTAACACCTAGCCACTAGACTGTTCTCCTACCTGTTCAAACTTTATTTTGAAACAAAACTGGAGCTACAATATCTTTTTACTTTAAAATATAATGATAGTAACTTTGACACGACTCAAAATTCTCCTCTCTTCACTTTCAAAAACTTGCTTTTTTATAAAAATGGAAAGCTCATGGTTCATAGCTAAAATGGTATTCATGAACTCTTCAATCTGCAACAGGAAACTTAGTTCCCACTACCATTTCATGTCTATGAATTGTCTTCTTAGGTTTGTCAAATTTATTAGACATCATTTTCATAGTTATAAGCTTCTCACTATAAAATCTAGAACTTCCCCTAACGACATTGTGATTGACTTCTCCTTTGTCATTTTATGACCATTATATGCTTGATTTTGTCAATATTTCTCTCTATAACCTCTACAGGTCTTTTATAATTCCTCTTGTCATCACATACTACTATTCTCTCCTCTCTTGCAAAACTTGTGTTTGCATCATCCCATATTGAACACCTCATAGATAAATTTGATATGCTTTAAGATTAGAGTAAGTCCTTTTTTGATAGGTCTATCCCTTATTTGTCGTAAACATACTGTGTGTCTTGCCACAATTTGACACAATTATTTTTGTGATTTTAGGCTCTCTTTTGACTTTCCTTTATCTCCTATGATGTTTGAAACTCCTGCCTTCGTATGTGCTCTGTGACTCTAATCTATAGACTATGTCTAGGCTTTATGGGTAACATGAATGTCCTTCATCGATTGGTATCACATACATTGAAAATCACTGTCATGGTATGAATTGTTCACTATCTACGATTCCCTTCCTTTTCTTATGGAAAACCCTTGGTATTGATCTACTAACTATTCATGAATAAACAAACTATGGGGATTTGGACACGTTTGGCAATGATTGGAAAACATTATCCTATACCTTTTGGTTGAGATGATAACATTCGGTAGGTCTTTTCCATACTCCTTGCTATTTAAAATTCACAATGTTGTGATTACCATTTAGAACACCTATGAGCATCATCTTATTCAAAGATGTTTATCAGAGGTCAAAACTTGAAAGAAACAAATTACATGTCAATAGTTAAAACTAATTTGTTTATTTGTTTATCAGATGTTTATTAGATGTAATTTGTTCACAGAATTTCAAAAAATATATGACCATTTTTATATCACAATAATGTAATTTTTATACCTAGTGCAAAGTAGCCAATAGATCCTTTTAGCACACTTGCAAAAGTCATTGAATTCACTGTATTCTCAAAAAAGAGTTTGGCAATGCCAAAGTCTACTATATATGGAGTCATATCATCCCCTAATAGCACATTACTAGGCTTTAGGTCACAATGAATGACTTGCACAAAGCAATAATGATGCAAATATTCCATTCCTTGTGCTATCTCCTTTGCTATTCTTAATTGATCAACCAAACTTAATTTGCATTCATCTTCTCCCTCAAGATATAGCCACCCCTCCAAACTTCCATTTGACATGAATGGAAGAACCAATGCTTTAACAGTATATATATATAGATCAAACAGTATATAGATCAAACATTTAACACTTCCATGTAATCTGATATATATATATATATCATATTATATATGTATAATCTTATATAGATAATAAAGGTGAAAATGAGGAAGAAAACCATGGGTGATGATGAGTATATGGCTTAAATATACCCAACAACCCGTGGTTAGGTTAACACATACGCATGGTTTGATGAAGGCTTATGGGGCACGTGGTTAACTCAAATGCATGGTTTGATGAAGGAATATGGGCACGTGGAGAACATTTTAATGTGATGAGGTTGAGATTAAATGGACCACCTCCTAGCAGACCCACGTGATATTTTGATGGGGCCTGCATACAAACGTAACTTGAAATAGGTGAATTGATAATTGTAAATAGGCATTTTTTCATTCAACACACCATTGTTTGGTAGGAAAATACAAATGTGAAATTCAATCACCACAATTCAAAGCATTCAATATACACATTCAAATGATTTTATAAGAGGCAATTTCTAGTGTCATTTTCATTACGAATTCTCCTATGCTTTCACTGCATATCCTCTACAAAATTCACCTCCGTACATATAACAAAACATAAAACATTTTATAATTCATATGTACGACTGAATTTATGCAAGCCACCTATTTTGTCAATTACACCAAATATAAAATTGATTTCCTATAAGCCACGATAGAGCTCAGGCATAATTGGCCACTGCAAAATGAAATGACATATTGTTTCCCACGAAGATTCAATTTGCACATTCCAATGATTTTATAAGAGGGAATTCCCTGTATATCCTCTGCAAAATTCAGAGCTTACTAAGGCAACCTATGCACATTACCTATGCACATCCCTCTTAAAAGGGAGCTTATTCATGTTGGTACACCCAAAATAACTAAATTCATGTTTTTATTTATCAGTATACCGGATTTACATCTATGTTGTTTGTTTCATTATTCAATATACTCTTTTATATTTATGTACTCGGTGTCTACATTATTTTCAGCCATACAGAATATTCAGTTTTGACTTAGTTGTTCAAATGATCATTATCCATTATGTAATCATATCACAAAATACAATATATTTATCTGTTTTCTTCCACTTATTTTATGAGTTTCAATAATTAGATTACATATTTGTATATACATATACATATACATATACATGTACATGTACATGTATATGTATATGAAGGTACATATATATATATATACGTGTACATGTATATGTATATACAAATATATATACACTGTATATGTTTGTATATACATATACATATACATGTACATGTATATGTATATACAAATATATATACACATGTATATGCATATGTTTGTATGAATGGATATGTATACATGTATATGTATATACATAGACATGTATATTTATATAGATAATACATATATTTATTGAAAGCTATGGCATGAAGTATATGCACAATACACACTGTCAAATAGATTCGTGCAATGGTTGTCAATAAATATATGTATATGTACATGTATATGCATATAGATATACATGTATACACATACATATATATGTATATATATGTCCTTTCTATTGCACTCTGCCATGTATGGTGCCATCATATGTAATACACACTGTTATTTTCAGCTTCATACCAACGATCAAAACAATGTGGATTTTAATGCTCCAATCAAAACTCTTATTGTTGTGCATGCAATATTGTAAGGATGATTTGATGTGGGAATGTTATGAGTACCGAGTACTACCCTCGTTTATTACAATTATTTTGCAGGCAAGCGAGAGCGTGGAGAGGTGAATCAAGTATGTGGATTATCAACATACCAACAAAGTTGTGTTTGTTAACACAATAAACTGTATAGAGACATTTTTCTCTGAATGCTTTATGATATGTTTTTTATTTTTTGATATACATATGTTCATAAATATATACTTTTCTTATCAGATGCTTATTTGATTGGAGGAATATATTTATTGGCATTGGTCTGTTAATGGCAGGCATGCGAGGACTTCTCCATAATCAACAGAAGACATTCAACGTTAATGACAAGTAAAGTCTATGACTTTACTTTGGAAATGACCTAGTAATACTGAAAAATGTATCTTTTTATATATATGGCTGAAAGTTAGATGAAATGAGCAATAGTATACAATAATTATGAGATTAGTTAGTATTAGATTAGTTATATATATGCATGTATATATATATATATATATTGATAGGTATATATGTACATACATATATATGGTTATGCATATATGTATGTACATATATAGCTATATATATGTGTGTGTGTCTATGTGTATATATATAATTAATCTAATAATTAACATGTAGTTTCATTAATTTTTGATACTAATAATTGATAAGAATATATCATTCTCTTCATATGCCTTCATCAAACCACGCGTATGGGTTTACCTAACCGTTGGTTGTCAAGCATCTTTAATCCCTAAACTCATCATCTACAGTGGATTTTTTGGTAGGTTAGTATTTGCAGAAAATCATATATTCTTATAAGATTGTGTGAGTATATATATATACATACAATCTGATAAGAATATATCATTTTCTGCAAATATATATATAAAATCTTATAATATAATATCACTGTCTGCAAAAAATATATCGTTGTCTGCAAATTGTGTTTGCAAACAAAGTTTTGTGATTATTTTTTATTGACAAAGACTAAAACATAGTGTAATTAGTGAGACCACAAAAAATAGAAGGTTGAAACCATCATCAAACATATAAGGCATATAAATTTGAGGTTCCAATAACAAACAATAGCAACATTAGGACATTTTATAATCATATCATAGTTATATTTTGAATCAAACTGCAATAATTGATTGGGTGGTGTGAGAAAAACATGGCTTGAACATACTTGAAACATATGAAAATATTACTCAAAGCTTGTATTGATCTTCTCCCCTTAAACATATGTGAGGTTTGAAACATAATTACATCAGCATTATCACATCTTATAATCATATCACAGTTATAACTTTAAGCAGATAAACAGATCTGATTTGCAAACCAGATCACCAAAATATACTACTACATCGATCAAAAAACAAAATTGAATATGGACATCATCAATTGTCCATATTTCTAGGAAAAGGTGGTGGCATGATATATCCGCCAGTAGTTGAGTCAGGTCCACTTGTAGGAGGTGATACTTGGTTAATACCTCCTTGAAGGCATGTTGCTATTTGAGCAAGTAATGCCTAGCTTGCATCAGTAGTCAATCCCATTTGTTGTGAGCCACTCCCAACCTGCATATTGTTGATGGATGTAAAGGTTGGTGTCAAAATGCTCATCATATCAAGCAAGATAGGATGTTGGGAGGGTATAGGATCCCCCACTGTAGACTTACGTTTTCTCTTCTCTACTTGTTTTGCTTTCTTTTATGCTGCCTTTTGTAGACGTTCAGCCTGGCCTGCTCCTGTCTAATGGCTTTCTCTCGCATTCTTATTATTTTCTGCTCATCTTCTATCACTTTCCTTGCTTGCTTCTCAGCCCTTGTTGCTTCCTTTATAATTGTTGTTGCTTCACGGTTTGTCTTTCTCTGCAACATCTACTCCTTTTTACGTTGTTGCAACTCCTCTTGCCTTTTCTTCTCTGCCTCTTGTTGGCTAAACAATTCGATGAAGGCGTCAGATGTTAGTACTTGGGACTTCCTACTAAGGCGAAGCACTCCCGAGCGACCTCTCTGTGATGTTCCTTGCACCCTTTGCACTGGAAGTTTCAAGAATTTGTTGTTTGATCTTGTTGTTTGCGATCCATCATGTGGGGTGCATGGTACAAACTCAGCTTCTTCCTCACTAATAGCATTGTCATCTTCACTTTGACCATCACTATGCTCTTGCCAATTCCTTGCATTAGTGAAGTAATGTATTACTTCAGCTGGATCAACTAGTGGTGGGGAAGGCATAGAGAGGCTGACTTCTTCCTCAGTTGAATTTATTTGCACTCCAAGGTTTGTGGCTACTTCATGCATCCATTCTGGTTGGCTAACTTGAGTTGGAAAACTCAGGCCTGTTGATGTAGTGGTTGTATCTTCAGTGCAGGGTGCAATAACTGGTTGAACTTCTGGTTGGAAATCTACAAAAACTTGTTGGATTTCTGGTTGAATGTGTGTTGTAGCTTCATCACCCCCATTGCATTCTACTACAACATCACTTGCCACTTCCCTTGCATCATATTCCCTCACAAAACCATCTATTACATCCTCATTGTAACCAAGAAGATGCAAGCATGTCTCTGTTGCCATAACATCGTCTTTAGTTTCCATTGTGACTGGTTCATCTTTTGTTCTAGGAGTTGCAACATCATCTTCAACAACATAGCCCTCACTTGGGCCCATGCCATTGTCAATGGCTGACCGATTAAGAGGCCATATTCCTATTCTGTGGAACCCACTAACAATGTTGCTTGGTTTCAAGGCTTTTCTGAAAGCTTGGCTTGCAAGACTTGCCAACTCTTCACGTCCAATATCAATATGCGGGTTTGCAGCCTGCCAAATAGTTCTTTCCTCTCTAAAATATGCCTTGAATGGAGCAAAAACGCTAACATCCAATGGCTGCAGCTTGTGACTGGTATGAGCAAGCAGCGTTAGTAGGTCTATTCCTAATTTTTGTGATTGTTCAATGGTCTTGAAAGCCATGTGGCTGCCATGACCATCAAAAATGAGAAGGGCATTGTTTGTCGGTGAAACCCCACTGGGGATATTAGCTACAAAATGGTCTAACCATTTGAGAAATAGTTCCTTTGTCATCCACACATGTTCTCGAACTGCCATCAATGCCCCTACCTCACAATTAAAGATATAGTTATGCATGTGCCTCTTTGATTTAAACAAGTAGATCCCGGGAATGGTTATCCCAGCTGCACTTACGCAAGCCAGCACTGTGATCCACTCTCTACTTTTTGAAACCAAATGTGGTACACATTTTGTACCCAATTTGGCAATAACTCTCATGCCACAATTCCTACCAGCTTGAATACCAATCTCATCGCAGTTCCATATTCAACTTGCTCCATAGTGGTTAAGTTTGATCAGGTTCTCAAGGTTGTCGTAGAATGCTTGCACGACAGAAGAACGAACCATAATCGCTCTGTCACTGTCCACTCCTCCAGCTATTCTGATTATCAAATCTGGGTGCCTTCTTCAAAATCCTGCCCACCATGACCTCCCGGGGACCCCATTTGTGAAAGGATTAGGTCAACCTATAGTTATATGGGAAACTATGGCTTGTAGTTGATTTACTTGTAGTCCGTGGCCCAATCTTGCCATGTCCTTGCACCATTGGACAACTTCAGTCTCCTCCTCCTTAGTTAAAATTGTACATGGACCCCTCCTCTTTGTGGTGGTTTGTCCTAACAGCCATGCCCTCAAACTGCTAGGTGGCATACCCCACTTGATTACTGCTGCCCTGATTGACATGTTGTGTTCTTCAACACTCTTAACTGCTCCTTCTATATCAACATATGTCCACTGCCTAATGGGTATAGGGGAGGGAAGTTGCATAGCAAGTTGAACATTTGGCTGAATAGGAGGTTCGACTTCTATTGTGTTTGTGGCTTCATCTGTAGAGTCAAGAACATCTTCTAGGTTGGGATTTGCATGAACTTCCTCATTAGGTTGTGTTTCAACGAAGTGCAACCCATGAGTTACTCTAATTGCACATTTTCCTCTTCCTACAACCCTTGTAGTCCTTCTAGCAGGTGCCATAATTTTCCACTAACCTGCACGGACAATAAAAATTGAATAACTTGTTAGTGCAGCAAAGAATATATGATTGTCTGCATAGATATATATATATATATATACAATTTGATAAGAACATATCATTCTCTACAAAAATAGAAATGATTACAATCAAACCCTTAATGCCAAAAAAAACCTACTGTTGAACAAGCAATCTTGCAGGTGAAGAGAGGTGGAGATGTTTTATGCAACTCCATATAAGATTAAATTAAAAAATCTTTGAAGATTAAGTATCTTATTATATACCCAATAAATTTCATGATTATACTTGGTCAAAATTCTGTCAATGTTATGTTTAAATCACATTACATGTGATTACTTCATAGAATAATGTCAAAAAAGGCATAGCAGACAAACCATCATGCCATAGACAAAATAATTCACAAGGGATCATTTTTCTACCAGTCACGTGTAAATAGAAATGATTACAGTCAAACCCTTAATGCCATACACAAAAATGATTTCTAAAGACACCAAAAGGCACTCAAACATTGTTGAACCCAACAAAAATCCATTGTTGAACAAACAATCTTGCAAGTGAGAGAGGTGGATCAAATTTCTACTGGTCACATGTAAATTCTACAAGGCTTAATATGAGTAAACAGTACATGGCATGACTATATATA
The DNA here is from genome assembly GCA_007258455.2 of Sequoia sempervirens. NCBI lineage: Eukaryota > Viridiplantae > Streptophyta > Pinopsida > Cupressales > Cupressaceae > Sequoia > Sequoia sempervirens. Next base: position 25,505 of record VDFB02192009.1, read on the forward strand.
TATATATATATGTATATGTATATGTATATGTATGTATGTATGTATACAATCTGATAGGAATATATCATTGTATTTACAGAGAATGATATATATTCTTACCATATATATATATATATATATATATATAAACAATCTGCTATGATGAAACCCTACACATTCTTATCAGATTATATATATATATATATACAATCTACTATGATGAAACCCTACACATTCTTATCAAATTATATATATATATACAATCTGCTATGATGAAACTGTACATTCTTATCAGATTATATATATATATATATACAATTTGCTATGATGAAACTGTACACGACATGATATATATATCTTTTTGTGCATATTGTAATCCAAAACTTGGTCAATAAATTAGGACAAAAATTGTATACCCATT
>VDFB02192010.1:0-72001 GCA_007258455.2 Sequoia sempervirens
ATTTGAACATCATCCCAAGTCAGAACAATATCCAAAATCAATTTGTCCATGATCCCATTCAAAAATCACAAATGTACATCCCAAATCTACTTGAAAAAAAGCCAAATCAAGGGATTCAAATTCAAAATCAAGATAAAATTTTGCTAGAACAACTTGCTTCACATGCCAAACTAATTGAATTACTGAGCCAAGAGATATCGTCACTCCAAAATCAATACACTCTGCCATTGGTTAATCCATGTCATCAAGGCATTGAGTTGTGTCCACAACCGCATCAAGAACAAAATCTCCAATATCAAGAGGTTAGATATCAAGATCAACATCAACAAAAAACCCAATTACTCCATCTCAAAGATCAATCGCCACATTTCAAAGATCAATCACCACATCTCCAAAATCAATCACAAAAAGGTCGATTTAAGACACAAATCTCACAAGGTAACAAGTGAAAATACACACCACTTGGGAGACCAATCGAATTAGTCCTGCAATAGTTAGTACAAGAAAATCTCATCAAAATCCACTTTTACATGAACTATCAAGAACTAGACATAAAACCACTAGGGTATAATGAGAAGCACCTTTGTGATTATCATAGAATAAAGGGACATAGAACATTAGATTGTGTTCGGCTCAAAAAACTCATCCAAGACCTAATTGATAAAAAGATAAACACTATTGGGGACAATGATAGCATTGGCAATCTCTCCACCATGACTATTGAGAATAAGGATCAAGATCAATCCATCACTGAGGACCTTCAAGCTATTTCTACTTCATCCAATGATCAAATCAACATATGTCAAGAATCACTTTTCAATCATGATCAAAGTCCACCAACCAAAAATGATCCAATCAAAGAAATGCCAACATCACTTGACCCTATGGTTGAAGACATTGGAAATCCCTCCAGCCTAATTGTTGAAAAAAATGATCAAGATCTATCCATCAATAAAGATGTTTTTGCCTCATCCAATAAGGCATCGACCAATGATCATGTTAAAAATGTCTCTACATCACCTAATGATTTAGAGGGCATATCTCAAGAATTTATTCCAAAGCATGATCAATGTCTTTCACCAAGGTCTAGCAATGGTCCTTTCCAAGACATGTTCTCAGATATTGAAGGAATCTTCAACTCAACATTTGATCCAAATCCACTTAATGGTCAAGAGGATATTGAGCCACTTCCCATTCATAATAAAGACATCCAAGAACCCTTTTTGAGTAATCCATTCTTTGAAACTAACCCATGTCAAGAAATTGATCCAAAGCCTAACAAAAGAAATTCTGAAATCATTCAAGATCAAGAATTTATATCTTCGAGCTACTACAATGATGTAATGGACACTCTCCTATATATACAAGATGTCACAAAAGATGATCATATCCACATAACACATACTCCTCCATCTACACATGAGATGCTTTCTATGGATGGACACATAGATGATCTTCATTCAGAATAGGATTCTTTTACTTCTGACATTATTACACAAAAAGAGCAGGTTATTGAGTTGTCAACATTAGGATCAAATATATCCCAAATTCAGACTGAGGACATCAGGTATGCGGATATCCAACATTATCCACTCAAGGAAGCAGGTTAGATAGAACAAGATATTTCAGAGTTAGTAGAGCAACAAATTGAAATAACATCATCTGCAGTGATCATTTATCAGATAATGCATTTTAAACAAGAGCTCTCAGAATGGGCAGAATCAAAGCATGAAGGTACTACTTCCACAATACTGGGGGCAATTATGTCTCAAGCAAACATCAACATAGAGAGCATGAATATTCCTTATGATGAAACTAGTGTCAATACTACAACTAGCCACGTCATGAATCTTCATCCACCCATCTTCCCATCCACGAATCAAGACCAACGTCAAAAGAAATATTTGAATCAAAGCACAAAGAATGTTATCAAATCAAAAGAAGCTAAGAAGCATAATGGACAAATCAAATACGCATGGATACCAAAACATACAAAGAAAGAAAGATTATCCCTATCAAACTCCATCAGTCAAAGAAACTATGGGGCAAGATAAAAAGGGGAAAATTATCCATCAAAGATGTCCACAAAAGAAAAAGTAGGCTTTTCAAGCGACGTACAAGGTGTATGAAGTAGTTGGTCCTAATTCCATGCACACCTCCATATCCACCAATCATTGCTCATCTTCCCAAGTTTGGAGAGTCAAAGATTCCAAGCTGTCAACCAATCCATCTCTTATCCCTAAAAACACTTCATCCATGCCTCCACGCATGATATCCAATTCTCAAATTGACCATGTATTGGCAACGACCCTTTATCATAAGGATTCAGAAGGCACTCTAGCGCGATGTGCCCACCAAGATGAAGTCAACTCTAGTATCAATCAAGCAGATCAAGAATCCAAAAAGTTGTATTCAAGTGCATGTATTCTAGCAAAGAAGCTTCTTCAGGTAGGATATCGATGGCACATTATGAAAGGGGCATCTACATCAGCAACACCTTGTGGTTTAGCATGAATTTAAAATCTTTTAGATAAACCAAAAAAATCATAAAATATGAATATCCAAAAAAATCATAAAATGATTGAAAACAGTAAAGAAAAAAAAATCATCTAAGCTAGTGAAAACCGCATGGGTGACGCTTTGGGAAAGACCATGATGAAAATCTAGCAAACAAGCGTCATGAGTAGAATCAAGAATCTACGTGCGCCAGTTCAGGTGAAAGCATATCATCCCATCCATAATAAATCCAACATTCAATCCATCTTATCCATAATAAATCCATCCATCCATGAGCCAGTTATCCAATCCATTTTCATCCATCTGCATCCATCATCCAAGTTATCTTGATCTTGATGAAAGTTTGGTGCACACTTTACACTTACTTATGGTAAACATCTTGACATGGGTCATTTTCATTTATCTTATCCTACCCAATGTTATTTGAGCCATGAAGCATTATCCAAATGAGCATTCTTTATCTGACCACCTTATCTTATCGCAAGATAATCCTTGACATCTTTTGTGTGCTTACCATATCCATCCATCCATACACCTATCTGATCACCCACACATCACATTTCATACATTGCTAGACACTAGGGGAAGATATTTAGATCTCACTTCAGGAGTAAATCTTGATCTATACCCTCCAACTTATGTGATGATCTGAACATTGGAAAACATGAAACCAAATTGGTCCACCACTTGTGAGAAAAATTCCAAATCACTAGCCCATGGCATATTTTGACAAGAAAATGTTCCTTATCAGTGTTCATCTTTTGTTGAACATCAATCCAAACAATCACTATCAGTCGCATCTAATTTGCACATCAAACATCACATCAAATCATTCAAAAAAAATTTGTTCCAAACCAAGCTTCAAAATCCCAATCAATCAAATCCAATCAATCCATCATCATCTTGGGATATTCATCTTAATCCTTGTGTTGCGTAACACTATCCTTGCATTGTTGTGTATCCTCAACAATGTTATCATCATCAATGCATCAATCCAATCAATCAGCCTTAGCTTTCTTTTCAGCAAAATCCCAAATAGAGCACTGATATCATCATTCATATCCATATCCAAATCGTCAAAATTGTGCAAAAAATCCAAAAACATCCAAAATATTGAAAAATCCAAAAACATCCAAAACATCGAAAAATCCAAAAACATCCAAAACATTGAAAAATTGAAAAACATTCAGAAAACACAAAATCCAAAAACATTCAAAAACATCAAAATCCAAAACATTCAAAAATCAAAAATCAAAACATTCATAAAATCTCTGAAAACCCCAAAATCAAAACATTTGAAAAATCTCAAAAAAAAAACCAAAAACAGCCTCAAAACATTCCAGAAACGTCAAAAACATCCAAATATTTGAAAAAATCCATCCTTCTCATTTCTCTTTCACTCGAAATAATCAATCATCGATAATAAATTGATCATCACCTTCATCCTTTAGCAAAACAAATAGAAACAACCACAACAGTCAGCAAAAGCAAGCTTCAATCGTAAAATCAAAATTGAAACAACAAACCTTTAAAAACAAAATCAAACTCTTGATCACTTTCAAGCATGTCAATCAACCTTGTATCAACAGGCTCCTATCAGTCAAACTATCAAACCATCATTATCCTATATAATGCATCTCCTAGGATATATCATTATGAAAATGGGCATCATTTTGGATATCACCTTGGATTCTTATCCTATCAAAACACATCCATTTGGCTAGAGGTATGAAGAACATTAGCTTGTTTGTGTACTTTATCTTTTCTTTCGATTTATCTTATTGCACTTATTCCAAGGACCTCTCGATGATATTCAAATAAAGGATTTAGAGAGATAGGAATGGGGCAATAATCATTATCTTCTTGTTTGTTGTGCTTGTTGGACATTCTTGTAAAATAACTTGGCGAATACTTGCTTTGTTAGGTACGTCCTAGCAAGGTTTCAATATGTCAAGTGTGAACAAGGATACTCCTATCTGTTTGTCGATTCAAAGTCCATCGCACTAGGTACAACGCCATCCTAGTTCTTTATACCTTGATGCATTGTATCTATGTGTGTTATCAAACATAAGGTTAGTATCCCTTTTAAAATCCCAATCCTTGATAAGCAAATCATCATCCATTTCTCATCATCATTTCATCATCATCATATTGGCTTGTTGGATCCTCTTGTCATTATCTAATTTCTTGTTTTCTGCACTAACATCATATCATTGATAGTTAATCATCATCACTAGTGCATCCATCCTGCATCCACAAACCATCAACATATCATCCCACATGCATGTTCATCATCATAATATAGATCTGTTAGTCTAAGCATCTCATAAATCATCACATTTGCATAAAACATTTATTACATAATCATATAGGCATTATCGCATCATCATCTCATTTGCATCATCATTGCAATCATCATAACCATCCATTTTGAACCTCTTTATCGCGAGATCAACCCTCAAATCAAATCTTTTCTCTCAATCTCTCAAGGGGGTAATGTACTAGTGTACTTTCCGCTGGGGCATTTGAAAAATCAGGAATTTTTTAGTTTTGATCGCGACAAGTTTATTCTTTGAACCAATGCAGAAAGTACATTGCTTCAAAGAGGGGCAAAATGTAGACACATGAAATTAGCATTGTACACTCAATTCATGTTCATCCACTCATTAAATAAATCAAATTCACATTCATCCATTCATCAGGTAAATCAATTTCAATCTCCTCAAGGTCATCAACTGTATTTAATTTAATCTTATCATTATCACCCTTAGCTAAATAAATCAAATATTTATTTAACTAATTCTTTATCATCTTTCATCTCCTTTTTGATTTAGTTTAATCTTTAAATCTAAAGAAAAAAGTTCAAATCACCTAATCCTCTTTTTAATTAACTAAATCAGGATTAAATCTAATCTAATGCTAATCCTAATCACTTGTATTCTCTAGATTTTGCCACTTGCACATATAAATCAATTTATTGATTTATTAAATCAACATTTTCCATCAACATGGCATCTTTGAGGAATATTCCCTCAAGTTTGAATTCAAATTCAAGTGGACATGTACATCCAACAAAGCAATTAATAAGCTCTTACATGTCCCCCACTCAGCATTTACTCTCAAATTCAAATTTGAAATCTCCCTCTCTTTGGCACATTGACCAAAATGAGCTCATCCTCTAGCCTATCAAAAGTTGACAAGTGGCCTCTTTTCATTGGCTTGTTTTTCATCCCACATTGCTCTCTCATAAGTATTCTTTCAACTTGAGAATCTTTAAATAGACGCTTCATCCTTCAACAAATCCTCCAAAACTCCACAATCTCATGCACAAATGCATCATTATCATCTTAGCATTCCATATCATTCTTCATAGCATTTTCATCATGGAGCTTAAGCAAGGGTTGGGAAAGGGCTATTTTCCACAATAGCACCAATCCACTATGAGATAAGCATACTTCATGTTTTTCATATGTTTATTTAGCTTGCTTTTGTCATTTGTTTGCATTTGGAAGCATTGATGTATTATTTCATAGAGATGTTGTTGTTTGCTTTGTTTTAAACTAACCATGCTAATGTGTGTTGGAGGTTTTAGAAATTTGCAGATTTCACCATCATACAAAAGGTACCTAGAAAAAAGATGTGGTCAAAACAAGCTCTTAAACCTTGAAATTCTACTGTTTAAAGTTCACTAGGACTCATATGCCAAATTGGATAAGTTAGTCCCCATCTAGGGTTTCTGGGTAGGAAATGGAATCTCTCAATGATTTATCTAAATCTTCTAAAAACTAGAAAAACTGTTGTAATGGGACTCATAGTCCCAACGTAGTGATTTAGTCCCAGTATTAGGGTTTGGTTGAAACTCAGGTATCCTCTAGTGGTTTGTTGTAGCTTCTCTCCTACTAAATCTTTGAGTCTGAAAGCTTGAATTTTGGCCTATAGGTGACTTTCCATCAAGATGGAAACTTCTTGACAACTATGAAAACTTTCTTCAATCCTACAATTTAGTCTTCAAAGGATCTTCAAGCTCCAAAACATCTAGATCTATAATCACAAATATAAAGAGAGAAAAAAATGTTGATTTGTTAGTGGATAAGGGTTTTCCTTGGTCAAACCCCATTTTGGTAATAAAACCTTAATGAGAAAGGAAACATGAATGAAATGAACATGAAACATAAGGTGAAACAATTGAACCTTGTTTGGAACTTTGTAGATATGAAAACAAGCATGAAGTGGCCTCAATGGATGTAGATCTTGATCATGTTTCTTGATGAAATATAATGCCTTTGAATATTTGAATTGATCTTGAACAATACATCACAACATTAGATCAAAACCACATGCATGATGTATCAAGCCTTTAATATGATAATGCATCTTGATTGCTGAAACAAATGATGAAGAAATTTTCCCTTAAATGCCTTAGAAATTCTCTTAAATACTCTACAATGCTCTTGTAAATTCTTAGCATGCTTGAATCTTGATTTCTAGGTGAAATAATGATTTTAAACCTTTTTTCATATATGCATTCCATCTAATTTACCATTTATTAGATCCCAAATGCTGACATTCATAAAATTTGAATTCAAAACCCTAAAAAGGGGCCAAATGGGACGGATACACCTAAGGTGGCATATAGGTCCCATCTAGTGGGGGATCATATGCCCAAGGTGGTGTATGGGTCCCACCATAGCTTTTCTAGGCTAAGGAAATATTAGGGGGTTAGAATATTAAGTGTATTTATTGACTATGTTGGGATTTCAGTTGAAATAAGCATTGGGATGCATAATGAAGGGTCTTAAGGGCCTATTAATGATGATGTGAGGGTCATAAATGCAAGAGGGCCCAAAACTTAGTGTGAGGGTGTAAATAAATACACTTTACAACACTAAATTAAGGAAAAAATAGGTCTATTAAGCTTAAAAGGGCCCCAAAGTTAATGTGGATGTGTAAAACACATTACAACTCCAAATCAAGGCAACATTAGGTTCATTTTAATATTAATTATTATGAAATTAAGTGTGAAAAAGGGATATTTTTTCCTACACTACATGTTCTTAATAACTTATCTTCTTTGTGATAACCTTGTGGTGTCACCTCATAATTTGTACACTTGTTCCTTTGGGCAACAACTATGTCATTAAACTACAACTCCTCATTTGATCTCCTACCTTTTGTAGCTTGGACGATGACTTAACTGTGTTTGGCTACTTGGTGGCTCTGATTTCTTTAGCTCTGACCTTTCTTAGAAATTCATTGAATTTGGTAGTTCCTTCTTAAATAATGGTGGCCTTTATTTACCTTTGGTTGTGTTAAACACCTTTGAATTCCTCTGATCTAAAATTGTGATCAATAGCGACCTTCTTTACTTGACTGGATGTATCAATCTTCATCTCTCTGATCGACAATGCTTGGTAGTTTGGATTAATATCCAATGGCTTCTCCAATATTTACTCCAATCTAATCTTTCCTAAAGGCTATGAACAATCAGGCTACAAAACACACTTGGTAGACTTTACAAATATCCTTCTCTACAACCTTCAAATTGCAACGATCCTTCTTCTTGCATGGCAACTTTGGCTATGGCTAAACCTTTAATCTTTTCCTTGCACTTTTTCTTTTGGTGGGATGCTCTATGATCTCCCCCTATCTATATGTGATTTCAGTTCACCTCAGTTGCGGATGAATTTTCCTTCTATGAATAACTTGGATACAAACAACAATCTTCAATGAAATTTTCTTTGTTTGGCTCTGATCTTCAAATCCAATCTGGTCTCCAATCTTTGGCCTGATCTTTTCGCTCAACCTTGTGCTCTAATACCACTTGTTGGTAGGAAGAGGAGACAATATATAACCCCAAATGTGTTACTGCACACAAATTCTATTGTTTGATTCAAACCAATTACAACTAGCTTAGATATAAAGGACTTTGATCATTACAAGGATCTTTCTAGATTATACTGGATCATAGACTGACTTGTATAATATTTATTGTTTTTCCTCTTTCATCCTTATCTTGACATTATTCTAGAATATTGTATTATGCCTCTCATTTAATATTATGATCATTACATTGGGATGGGAGAAATTACTACTCCAACATACAACATTTGGGATCTTGAATATGGCTTGCACAATTGTTACAACATCATAAGCTATCCACAACTTGAAAGAAATTATAACATTCTTTATTGTTATCATCTAACTCTATATTTACATTAGTCTTAATGTTATATCGAGCATAACCTTGTAGGGTAAATAGAATGGTTAGAACAAGAAGCACTATCATCATTCTCATAAGCATTGATCCCGCCATAGTTACTGGTGAAGAGTGTTCTTTCACAATGAAAGTTGTTCAAGTTACAAATGAACAACTCAACAAAAACAAAATACCAGTTGATGAGAAGCAGTGAGAGAGAGCAAATGAAGATGGTAATTAGCCCATACAAAGGAGGCCATATTTATAGAGAGGCTATGGGTAGACGATTGGAATAGTTGAATATTGTAAGTTGTTGAAGGAGGACCAATTCAAAATTCCAGTCGCACAGTAGCATATGAGACCGAAGTGTAAAATCTTTACTTCAAATCTATATTTTTCATTGTTCAACAGGTGTGTAATTTTGGTGAATACTATTAACAGTTTCTCATTTGATCTTAGCGATTACATTAACTTTTTATAATGGATAATGGGAATTCATAACATTTGATTTATTGATGCTTCTCTTACTCCACCCATTCTTTTGCACTCCAATCCTCTAGTCATTGTAACACTTAAAAACATCAATTTAAAAAAAAATTATGTCTTCCTTCTAATAATGTTAAAAGATTAAACCTATTTTTTTTTCAATCAATATCTATTATCTTAAATAGCCACTATTGACTATATTAATATTTAAATAAGTGTCACATAATGGTGAGCATTTGTCTATTTAGTATTGTAGTAATTATATTTGTTGATTGGTAGATAAATTATTTATGAAATATTAATTAGGGGCAAGTAAGATAATAGTTTGAAATAATAAATTCTTGCAAATCATATGTAGTGTAGCCATAAGTGACAAGTATCTATTTTTGTATGATTGTAATACAAGTATTTGTTGTATAATGGATGGATGAGTCATGCGAATAATTTAAAGGTTGGTTATATAATAATTTGGGATCAAAAAATTATTGTAAGTTAAATTTATCATGATTTTACTAGGTTTAAGAATATTATAATTGTTAGGGTTGAATTTGACACTAAGCTTGATGCATACTAAATGCAACTCTCATTGACATAGTTGAAGTTGATTTTTTTGTTTATTACAATAAATAATATAAAATATTGATGAGTAAATGATTTTTTTCCAGAACTTTGTAATTTGATTGATTGATTATAAAGAATTCAAACATAAGCATTCAATATGTTGGCTCATAATGATCATAAGATATAGATATAAATTTTAAATTTTAAAAATTCAAGATTGATCGATAAATATAATAGGTTTGCTTCATTTTCTAATTTTAATTTATGTATTAATAATATTTCTTTTCAATTCAAGGGGTAAATGCTTTTGAACGAAGCTATGAATTGGAATACAACCACTCAACAATACCACCCCAATAGGGTTTGAACCTTGGTGGCAAGAACAACGTCACCTTTAAACCATCACACCATGCCAATATCAACAAAGGCTAACATTTATATTAGTAATATTATTATATATATAATTTATATTAATTTTATAATGTATATTTTAGATATATAAACTAATAATATCTAAATATATTATTAAATATTTAATAAAGGATATTTAAAATTTTATTATTTATCATTAATATAATTTTAATATAAAATTTTTAAATTCTCAATTAAGAATATAAATTTAGTATACATAAATAAATATAGTTGAAATAAATAACATGTTGGTTTGAATTTTTTATTTTTATATCAATAATATTATTAAAAATATAAATAGTTCTTAAAATATATTTTTATAAAGTAAAAAATAATATTAGTAATATATTAAAAATTCAAAATACAAATTAAAAATTAAACATATTAAAAAAATTATGTAATGATATATAACACACTAATATTAATTATTAAAATTATGTAATTAATATATTGATTTTATAATTGTATATTTTAGATTTATAAAATAATATATTATAAAAATATATTATTAGACAAGAATAATTTTTAAAATTAATTTAATTTTAATATTAAAAAATATTAATTTGTTAAGAATATAAATTTTGGTCATAATTTAAGCATTAATTTTTATTAAATTAATTAGTAGATCTATTATTGTAGACATGACTTATTTTTTATTTTTATTACATGTGTATATTCTAGCTTAAAGGGAGGAAATCAAAGCTACATATTAGATACAATTTATAAGGTCTATAATTCCCTAATATTTGATCTATAACTTTTTACTTTCTAATCAAAATTTCTATCTCATTCAATCTAGGTAGCATTTCCTTGAATCTAGGATTTGAATCTATTTTCTAGGATTGTGGATAATAGTCTCAATTCACCAACAAATTGTATAGATTTTATCTCAATTTCTACCTTTAATACGATTTCTGAATCAATAAATTTTTTTATTTTAAAATTTAATGATGATTGTCAATTCTAATTTCTTTCTTAGAATTCTTACAAAATTATTTTTTAAAAATTTTCCATTAATGATTGAAGCATCTTCTAACCCTACCTCATTGTATATCTTGTATACAAGAAAAATTAAACCATAAAGCAGACTTTTCGATTGTCCTACTAGTTGGCAATTATTCATACATATATTTATGCCACCCTTGCCCTACCATATATTTGTGTTTTCTGACTTCACTTAAACGTTAATTAGTTCAAAACTTTTGAGAGGTAAAAGGAGAAGATTAGAACCTATTCAGCCAAACATGAAAGCTTTTAATTCCACCAATCACTACGTTAATATGAAAAGGTTGTAAATATTAAAATTGCTCTTAAAATAGAAAAAAATCACTGCTGATCAGGAAATGCATTTTTTCCAATTCAATTTATCTTGTAAAATATTGCATTCTAATACTTTAAGTTAACCCCATGTTTATCACTGCAGACTACACAAGGCCAATATTTAATATAAGCGACACTCAGTTTCGTTAGCAGGAGAATATGAATTAGCTCGTTGGACATGTGTATCATTGTTACTGTACATATGAGTTAGAACTCAGAATGATAAGACTCCCATATGCATCCCCGTTTTATTGTTTGCAGCACTTGGGATCTGGAATATGGGTTGCGCAATTGGTACAAGATCGTAAGATGCCCACAACTTGAAACAGATTATAGCTTTCTTTGTTATAGTTATTCTCTGCATCTGTATTTGCATTAATCTTAAGGTTGTATCGAGCAGAAACTTGCAGGGCAAATAGAACGGTTAGAATAAGAACTACTGTCATGATTCTCATAAGCATTGATCGTGCCATATTCACTGCTGGAGAGCGATCTTTCACAAACGAAGCTGTTCACGTTACAAATGAATAACCGAGCAGAAACAAAAGACCAGTTGACGAGAAACTGTGAAATATAATATATCTTGGGAGAGAGCAGATGAGGATGGTATGTAATTCATACAAAGGGGGCCATATTTATAGAGAGGCTACCGGTAGACGATTGGAATAGTTGAATATTGTAAGTCGTTGAAGGAGGACCAATTCAAAGTTTCAGTCGCACAGTGGCATGTGAGACCCTGAACAAGTCTGCAAATATATCAATCCAAATGTAAAATATTCGCTTCAAATCCGCGTTTTTCATTGTCCAACGGGTGTGTGATTCATACGTCAAACTGCGAACGCTTGAGGGGAACATTGATTAAATCTACACTTTCTCGTTTGATCATAGCGATTACTTTGACCTTTCTAATGTAGAATAGGATTTTATAAGGTTGGACTTTCTACATGGTTTGTGGGTGTCTCTCTTACCCTTGTACTTCACTACTCTGACTCTCCCCCATCACTGTAACAGTTAATAACTTCAATTTAAAAAAAAATCTGTCTGCTTTCTAAAACAGTTAAAAGTTTAAATATTATTTAAACTATTAATAAATATATTATATATTAAATAATCCTCAAATCTGTCTGTATTTAACCGGTGGAGAGCGTAACCCATATTAAGGAGTTGTGAGTTTGTAAGATATTTTGATCAAGTTTAATTCTAGAATGCTTATTGCGAATTATGAGTTTGTATTTCTGTGTGTTTATTTATGAGTTCATATGTTCATTTGCACTCCATCCACCCCATCAGAGTGGCATCAGAGTAGAGAGATTCGGGAGCTGTCACGAATGAGTTGAAAGGAGATTCTAAGTCGGCTGTTGATGGAAGATTATGGCAGAAGTATAATTGCTAGATGAAGTCGCAGCTGTTGAAAGTCAAAAAGAGGCCTGCCAGTGTTTTTAGAAGTCAAATGCATTGATCGCAGCAGTTTATATGCATCATCTTTTATAAGAAGAAATAGATCGCTGGTTTTATCAATGCAGAGGAGGATAGGATGAATGCTTGCCACAGGAAATGGAGTGCCGCTAGCTTTAATCAAAATTATTAGTCAAAGAAATTTACAAATCATAGTTGTAGCTGTCGATAAGGAAAAATACATGAGGATGAGAGAAAGAAAAGAGTGAATTAGTGATGCCAGAAGGAGAGTGCAAGTTTTATTTTATTTGTGCTATCCAACAATCGCCAAAAGGAAAGACAGTAGTCTGAAGGAAGCCACTAACAAAGGATAAGCAAAGCTTGCAAGTGACAGAAGTCAAATAATGTGGAGGAAAAAAAGCATTGAAAACAGCAAAAGAGAGGGATCGTTGTTTTTAATGCAAACAAGGTTTTATGTCATTAGATGTTTGTGGCCACTCAAAGAAAGGCATTGATTCAAGGAGGATATGATCGTTGTCCAAGGTATAGTTCGCCAGAGTTTAAAAGGTGATTGTTAGGTGAAAGCATAAATTGATATTTATATGCAGCAGAAAGGTAAATTGTAGAGTTACTCTATTTTCAGAATTTGTTAAAAATAAGTTGCAAAAAAAGTTTGAGTCAAGCCAGCAAAGGAAAGAGATTGCAGATTGTGAAAACAGATCGCTGTCATTGCAAAGAGGAGATTGTAAACCAGGTTACAACCGCAATTGTTAGAGGATCGGTGACAAAGGAGAAATTGTGGAAATAAGTGTATAGGCACACATAGTTGTTTGAACGGACGTAAATTGTTGTATCGAGATCACAAACAAGTGCATAAGGTGAGTTTAAATCATTTGATTCAATGGGTAAAGTTGGAAAAGAGTTAAAAAAGAGAATGAAAATTTAGTAGTTGAAAACAATTTTTTGGAAGAAGAATTAACAAGGCTTAAAGAACAATTGGATACTGTTAAGAAGAATACAAGACTCTATTTTGAAATTAATAAAGAGATGCGAAGAGAAAAGTGTAAACTTTTAGATGAAAATTATAATCTTGAAAAGGAATTGGAAGAAGTCAAAGATAAAAATGAAAAGTTAGAAGAAAAGTTAAAATTATTTGATGAGGTCAAGAAATGAATGCAGATTTAGAAGAAAAACTAAAGTTGTTGGAAAAAGAAAATGAATGTCTAAGGACAAAGCCTTTAGTTTATGATGTCTCATGTGGTACAGATGATTTATGTTCTCTATCTGATGGTATATTTGGTAAATTTGATTTTGCTGAAGTTGTTTTTGATGGAGATAAACACGAGTCTGAGAATTGTGATGGTAATGTATTTGATTCTACAAATATTGCTAGTTGTTTTGATGATAATGTTGGTTTCAAAATCATGAAAAGAATGGGTTATAAAGGTCAAGGATTCGGAAAATATAGTCAAGGAAGGAGAGAGCCAATTAAGCCAATAATAATGTCAAAGTATGAAGGTCTTAGATATGTGACAGGTAAAGGAAATAATATAGATTTAACAAAATTTATCAAAGGAATGGATTTTGTGCAGTGTTTACATTGTAACATGAAAGGACATATAAAAGATATGTGTTGGGATCTACTTCCATGTGCCATATGTGGATTGAGAATCATTCTGATAAGAAATGTTGGAATAGAGAATGGAAGAAGGATTCAATGACAAGTTATATGAAAATGGATTGTGGATGGAGTTATGCATCAAGATGGCATAAGCTAACAGGTATGATCAGAAATCTGTTCAAGTACAAATGCTCATATGTGAAAAATGATTGCAATCATGGAAATTCTAAATATTCAAGAAAGATAAATGTTTTGGATCAAAGAAAAACATTGTCTAGCAAGACGTTTGTAGAAAGTTAAATTGCAGAAAGTTCCAAATTGAAGTTTTAAAGATTTAAAAATCAAAGGTTCGAGAGACTGTCGCAGCAGATGGAGGAAGCCAAGAGAAAGGCATTGTGATTGAAGAAAATATTTGAAAATCCTTTGAATCAAGCAAGAAAAAGAGTTGAGCATGTTTGAAGACTTGGATATGATCATTGAAAAGAGATAGAAAGGAGACTGGAGTCATTAGCAAAGGGATTTGAGAATGTCGCAACATTCATGGTTGAAATTAGGGGGGAGTGTTGGAAGATGTAATTTCTACCACTAATGAAAAATATTGAATGAGAAAGACAAAAATTAAATGCAAGTTTCTAATATTCTAGAAGGAAAAGATAAGGATAGATTTAAATATTTGTAAAGACAGGTTGGCCTATGTCCTAGAAGAGTTCATTTAATTTCTAGAACCATCTATGTAATCTCTAGAATTATCTTAAGACCTCTATAAAGAGGCAACTTGTAATGGTTTGAGCATCAAGTGGCAAGATGATCAAATGATCATGAGTAAAGGATGAATGTTGTAGCATTCAGGAGTTGTGAGCTTGTAAGATATTTTGATTAAGTTTAATTCAAGAATGTTTATTGTTAATTATGAATTTGTATTTCTGTATGTTTATTTCTGAGTTTATATGTTCATTTGTACTCCATCCACCCCATCATAAACTGCTCATTAGTGATTGAAGCTTCTTCTAATGCTAACCTATTGTGCATCTTGTATACCAGAAATATTAAACCATAAAGCATAGTATTTGATTATGTCCTACTACCTGGCGCTTATTCATACATTATATTTATGCCACCCTTGGCCTTCTACTCTCTTGAAAGGTGCATGTCCTGCTTAGATTTATTATTTCGAGCGAATACATTCCTTAAGCTTGTCAAGAGATTATTCTTAAGCATATTTTGAGAATAATATATTGTCTTTTCTGACTTCACTTAAACGTTAATTAGTTCAAAAACAATTAGAGTTAAAAGGAGAAGATTAAAACCTATTCAGCGTAACATGAAAGCCACCAATCACCTCATTAATATGAAAAGGTTGTAAAAATATCAAAATTACTCTTAAAATAGAAATAATCACTGATTGATCATTTACGAAATGTATTTTTTCCAATTCAATTTATCTTCTAAAAGATTGTATTCTAATAGTTTTGAGCTAACTCCATGTTTATCACTACAGATTACACAAGGCCAAACCCTCAGTTTCGTTAGCAGGAGAATATGAATTAGGTCGTGGGACATATTTATATTTGTTACTGTACATATGAGTCTGAATGATAGACTCCCATATGCAGCCCCGTTTTATTGTTTGCAGCACTTTGGATCTTGAATATGGGCTGCGCAATTGGTACAAGATCGTAAGATGTCCACAACTTGAAGAAGATTATAATTTTCTTTTTTATAGTTGTTATCTGCATCTGTATTTACTTTGGTCTTAAGGTTATATCGAGCAGAAACTTGCAGGGCAAACAGAACGGTTAGAATAAGAACTACTGTCATGACTCTCATAAGCATTGATCCCGCCATATTCCCTGCTGGAGAGCGTTCTTTCACAGAGAAAGCTGTTCAGGGTACAAATGAATAACTCAGCAGAAACAAAATAGCAGTCGATGAGAAACAGTGAAATATAATATAACTTAGGAGAGAACAGATGAAGATGGTATATAACCCATACAAAGCAGGCCATATTTATAGAGAAGCTGCAGATAGACGATCGGAATAGTTGAATATTGTAACTCGTTCAAGGAGGACCGATTCAAAATTTCAGTCGGACAGTTGCACGCTAGACCCTGAACAAGTCCACAAATTATATCAATCCAAATGTAAAATATTCGCTTCAAATACACGTTTTTCATTGTTCAACGGTTGTGTAATTTTGGTGATGGTGTATGATTCATACGTCAAACCGAATATTATCAAACCGCGAACGCTTTTTGGAAACATTAATTCCTCAATTTAGCTGAGAGCATGGAATAGGCGTCCGTGTTTATGTAAAATCAAAATCCATCGATTTAGCTGCACTTCGAATTGAAGACAATGTGCACGTTTTTATATTTTTGCTGTTAAATTTTTCGTCTAACTGGGGATGCATAAAATTTTATAACTTTTTCTATTGACTTTGGGACGTGGTCTCATATCGTCTTCTCTTTATGATTTGCGTGTATTATTGTAATGTGAGTTTTGCATATTCATTTTTTTTTTTTTTTAACTTGGACTAGATTTTATATATTGATGTATAGTTAAACGTTAGGTATTTTGTTTTATGTCATTTATTTATCTATTATACATAATATTATATATGTATTCTTTATTTCTATTCATGTTTGTATGCCCCATAACATTTGTGTTAAGGCAAGGAATCATGGACTCTTTTCATGATGTGTGTGTGTCTATGGGCGTGCACATGGACACACGTGCATGCAAGAAAAAGTGAAGCCACAAGAAATATTCATGGGGTGTGTGTGTGTGTGCACATGCATGCGCATGCAAGAAAAAGTAAAGCCACAAGAAATATTCATTTTGTGTGAGAGAGAGGGAGAGAGAGAGAGAGAGAGAGAGAGAGAGAAGCCACCAAAAAAGGAAATGTTGATTCATTCTTGAATAGGAAAATCTCCAAGGCTTCATTTATATTAGAGCTCATTTGTCTCTTGACTTTCCAATGATCATTAGATGGAGATGTGATTAAGAAACTCTTGGAGCTTTGAGCTAATGAATTCAATAAAATTATAATGTAGGTCCAAGATTGGTGGATTAAGTACATATCTAGCAATGTTAGGCAACTTCTAGTGTTGTTTTTGCTGAGTGCAAGCAATATATCAATAAATATTTTAATTAGCTAAATAAAAAGTGAGCTAGTAGATATAATTTGTGCTTTTAATGGAGAATAATGGCATCACCTTATGACATGGAAAGTTGTTGGAACTCTTGGAACATGTGTTCATGAGTTCTTGAAGGTTTTTCCTATTAAATATAATGTGAACATTTTTAGTCCTTTGATACAAGAGTGTTAAATATATCAATGTCATTGTTTGAGATTGATCAAAGATTGATCATTCAAAAGTGATGGATCTAGCTATAGTATATGTGATGTAGAAGTAAGTGTATACATAATGATTTTCTCCCATTTTGAGGATATTCAAGTCTTTTTTATGGAAATCCCATCATCATTACCTTTGGATCTTATTTTCCACCAATCTTCATAAGAATTTGGATTGGCATCACCTAATTTTGGCATGTGGAAACTTGAACAATTTTTAAAGACACATTTAGATTTTGATTCCCTATTTACCCATATTATGGGATTGGATTCTACTTGATCACTAGTGGATCTATTTCTTCTAAGGAGAGATTTTTTTTTTATAGGTAGCAAATAATTTTATGTTGTCAAGCTATCATCTTTAGAATACAAGTTGCCTCTTTATGGGGAGATTCATATTATCTTATTTTCACTCCTATTTGTGGGATATATATTGTACTTATATGATAGATAAAATTCCTTGGGGCCATCTCTAGTCATCTGTCCTATGTTCTTTCACTACTACACGTTGAATTTATTTTTCATTCTTTTGGAGAGGAAATTTTTCCCATGAAGTTTTAACCTTTCCTCCAATTATGAGAGATTTACTTGTTTGTACATGGGTACCTTAGTAAGCCTTCAAGCCAAGACCCATCCATGCATCCATTCATACATTCATCATTAGTGCATTTTTTGCTACTTTCTAAGTTACACTTATAGAAGGGTGTTAGAGTGAAAAAGGTAATCACCGAATTGATTATTATTAGGTCTCTTTTAATATGAACATGCATAATATTACTAATTTTATGTGTTTTACATCCATAGTCATAGGATTACAACAAGTATCATGATTTGAGTTAATCCTCACCTATGGTTTCCTCTCATGTTTCTTTATCCTTTATCAAGTATAATTTATTGTATATTGTAATCAATATTTATTATTGTATTAATAAAATTATCAAGGATTAATAATAAATTATTTTTTCTCACCTCTTTGATAAGGTGTTTTGGTTGTACATGATTTAGGAGCTATGGGGTTCAAGAACCAACTCCAACATAAAAGGTGTGTACCATATGTGGGGTTTTGCTACATAGATGGAAAAATAAGAAATAAAAAAATGTAAGTTAATTCTTGGTGCTATAATGATGTATCTTGTGATTCATAGAATGGTTAGATGATGTTGGCAATGTTACTATTTGTACTTAGTAACCCTGTGTGGGAAAACTAATTGTTGTAGTTTCTTATGCATGGTTTTTTCCATAGAGAAAAAGTAGTACTATACCTATGCCTTATGGTGTTTATAGAATTATTATTCTTGTGAGATGATTTATGGAGATATTTTCATTATTTAAGTAATCAAATTTATTTCCAAATTAATAATTTTTACATAGGTACCGATCTTGCATTGAATGAAAATATAAAATAGTGAGGTCATAAATTATCTCTCCTTTTTCTTAGAGGAAATTTCAAGTAGATTTCCTTACTCAGGAATGTTCAAATATAATTATGTCATATTGCTATAGATAAATTAAATTTAATGATAGAGTTTTTATATATATTTTGATTAAATTAAAATTGGAAGGGCTAGTACCCATTAAAATGACCATTGAGGCCAACGAGGGGCTCATGAGAAGTGAAACGCCTAGAAAAATAAAACAAAAGAAACTAAAATAGTCCAACCAACATAAAAAATAAAGACGTCACATGGAAAAAAGACAGCAATGGACCAAAAAATAACTATTGGTCTCCTAGCAGTTTGAGACCACTCATTGCCTTCTACTCCAAAGCCAGGAAGTGGAGCTTCTCCTCAAAAGATAGGGGTCCCTTCTAAATAACCTGATTATCCACCATAGTGTCCAAAGTAAAGTTGTCCACCACCTTGCCTTTCTTCTACGTGTGACTATCATCAAGACTTCCCTTAGCCACCCAATTACCATGACTTTTCCTTATCTCTTGTTGAAAGACCTAGATGGTTAGTGTGGTGTTCTTCACAGTCTCCTTGTTGTAATCAGTAGTGACTTGGAGACAATAATTTTTTTTTCTTGGTTCCTATAAATAACATCAATCTCGACCTATAAGTTCTTTTTATCCTCCTCCATTCCCACAAGAGCTCTGAGCCCTTCCACCTCCTTATCCCAATTGGCCCAATGCTCAAATGACTTAGCCAAGGACGCAATCATATCCCAATGGCCATTGTCCTCCACCTCACCTGGCCACAGGACTTGTTGTTGCAACACCTTATTTTTCAAGACCTAGATTCTTTCCTTATTAGTAACAAGTTGACACAAAAGTGACTTGAGGATGTCATTTTGGATGTTAACAATCTCTGATATTTCATTAATTTTATAGGATCACTAGAGATGAAATTACCAAAACCCACCTTGGGTTCGACACCGGTCCCATCCAAATTGATGAAAATATTAGGAGAATTTTGAAGGATAGGGTTAATGACAGGAGGGGTATAGGGGACATCAAAACCCTCTACATGAATAGTGGAGTGCATTGGAGAATTGGTAGGGGTAGGACTCCATGACTTGTCATCCAAGTTATCTAAATTATTGGATCCAGTAGTAGAAATAGGAGTAGGCTTTAATAGGGGAGCAATTTTAATGTGGTTGGGAGGGGTTTCCTCATTGGTAGGGGTTTTACAAGGAGCATGAGTGACACAATGAGTAGTGGGTGGGTTTCATCTAGGGTGAAAGAGGGACTGGGATCCATAGGGGGTTCAGTGGGGTCATAGATGACCAAGGTCTTCTTTTTAATAGTGGCCAGGAAGGGTAATAAAGTGGCTTGGTAATGGAAGAGGCAAAAATTTAAACCTTGGTGAATAGGGAGACTCTTAATTTTACCTTGGACATTTTTAATAGATTGCTCAAGAGACTAAAAATCCAAAAGGAAAAGTTCATCTTTAAATTATAATGGAGATGGTTAAGCATAGGAAATAAATGGTCCTGAAAATGATAGAAGCAACCCTCAAGCATAACATACCTCATTAGAACTTCCACAATCTTACTCCAAAACCTAAGGAGGTTGGCCCTATTAAGCCATTTTGGAGTCTATTCACTTTTTCTCGCTCTTTCACAAATTCTCCATATCTTTCTAATAGTGACCCTTAGGCTTACAGGGAATAAAAGAACCCTCCAATGGAAGCCCCACCACCTCACCAATCAACTCAATAGTCACCGTGAAAGAGCACCTACCAATGGTGATAGTGCCATTTGTCCAAGAGGTAGAAAACTCCACAGAAAGCTTGGGTTCATGCCCCTTCATGCCTTCCACAAACAAGGCCATCTTGTTCCATTAAATGATAGGCCAAACCTCCCTATCCTGCTTCCACATCTCATAATTAGCATGTTCATCCTAGACCAGTTCACCCCCCATGGAAAAATTTGTAGATAGCAGAACAAAGAAATGAAGTCTATAGAAATGATGAGAAGAATACCAGAGCCACAAGTAAGTAGGCTTATGAAAAGACTGCTTAAAGGGATTAATTTTCCATAAGTGAAAATCATGGACATTTTCTAAGGGAGCTGATAGTAGATCCAACTCAATCTCATTTCGATGGTACCTTGGCATCATGATAAATTAATTCACATACGTGCCCTAAGATGTGAGAAATATTATCCCAGATAGCTAAATTAGGGGTGAAGGCACCAAGGTTAGCAAGCGCATCTACAACTTTGTTTCCATTTCTAAACATGTGAATAGATTTACTATTTCCAAGGGTTATCATGAGATTACGAGTTGGAAACATGGGGTCCCAAAGTGACCAAGAAGGATTAGTCTTCCCCATCAACAAGAGAATAGTGTTTCTTGAATCACCCTAAATGACCATGTAGGATAACCCCACATGCATGACAATCTGAATGCCATGAATAGTCGTCCCCACCTCAGCAAAGCTAGAAGATTACACACCAAGGTTCACCACATAAGCCAAAATCATTTTACCATTATGATCATGAATGACCCCACCCCCACCCACCCAACTTGGGTTAGGTTTGAGAGTTCTTGTATATGTTACAAAGCCTTAGAATAACTAAATATGTTATGACTTGATGACTTCTACTGTAAAATAGTGACCCCATATCTATATATATTTTTGCATCTAATTAAGGTTAATCATTGAGCCAATTTCTTATAGGATTTGTGTACATTTCTATAGGGAAGTAATTGATTTAATTTCATGTTTATAATGATATGGGATGGGTGTGAGGAGCCTAGCTCAATTGGCTAAAGAATCCTATTGTAAGCAAGAGATCATGAGGTCTAGTCTCTGGGTATGTGGCTGACAACTATTATTTTACCCAAAATTGATGAAACAAAAAGGGTTTTTAAAGGAGATTCTCATCTTTCCATCGATATAAATTATGCTTTAATTTAAATTTAATAAGTAATTATTATTCATTTTCTATTCAAATTATGACTAAAGTCCTGATTGATAGGCTGATTGAAAAACATCTATAGCTTTCAAACGGTATCACATTTTTTGAATCCAAAACATGCGTCACATTCTATGATTTTCATACTATAGGATTAAAAAAAAAAAATGAATTTCATGAAGTTTTGACCAAGTTAAGGTGGTCAAACATATGAGTTTTTATATTTTTAAAAAAGTTGTAATAAAAATTTCATATTTAATTATTTACTTGGAAAAAAATTACAAAAAAATATGCATCACATCAGGACATCAGTCCTCTACTTATATCTAAAATCTTATAAAAAAATATTATCATTTTATTGTGGTTAGGGTGGTCAGACAGACACCTACTTCTTATTTTTTCCCTGAAATTTAAGTACCACTGCATTGAAATTTCAAATTTTCACCAAATAATTTTTATTTTTTTAAACAAAACTAGTAGTTTAGAAACTACATTCAATTTTCTATAGATTTTAATCTTACATATTTTTGAAATAATATAGATAACTTATTCAAATTTTTATGTCAAGTTCCCTAACTCTGATTTTTCTAAATTTTTTGCCACGTAAGGGCCTTTTTTTCCATGATGATCTTGCACATACCCCTCTGCTCTATCCTCATGGTACCAGAGGGAGTGTCATGCCAACATCACCGGTCATGTGAAAATTTTTCATTAGGTGCACTACAATTTATAGGGGGGCTCTACCTAATTCTTGCAATCTAAAAAAAAAGATGTGGGATGCATCTTTTTTCTGAATCTAGGATAGTATTGATGATTAATTGATGTTATGACATTATACAATATTACAAAGATTTCATAATGCTCTTCTCATTAATGTGCAACAAATATTTTTTAAATGCAATGGGTTATTGAAGAAGGTTCATTCTTATATCAGTTTTAGTCACTTTAGTCTTGTATATATGTATGTCTAGTTCCTTTAATCATATTAATTTGAATATATGTCTTCTTTTGAAGTTTCGACTTTGTTTCCTAGTTAGATAGGCACTAGTCTCAACTAATTGAATAATGAGCTTTTTATTTAAATTATATCTTAAATATTTATTTCTTGTTAATCTAGTATTAGATTAGTTTTTAGAATGTGTGTGCCTCTATACTATAACTATTACTAGATGTTCTGTAAATGTGAGAATGATAAGTTTTAAGAGAATTGTACTAGTGTTTTCATATTGCACATGTGTGTGCAAAGTTTAAGTAGAATTTTTAAAGGGAATATATATTTATTTCTCATATTTCATTACATTTGTAAACTTTCATTGATCTACCTAATTGAGGTCATACCAATTTATCTTTAGAAATTGATTTATAGTGAGTTTTGTAAGAATCAATTGAACTTTATTTATCTATTGTTTATGGTTATTACAGACTTGCATGTGTGGTTTTCTATTTCTCTTTAATTAATTTATCAATGACCTATATGATCACCCTCCATGATCTAGTAAAGCCAAAAGTTTATAAGGACTATCATTCTCTATTATTTCATTTCTAACTTTTTACTATCTAACCAAAATTTATATCTTATTCACAATAAATGACATTTTCTTGAATCTAAGATTTGAATCTATTTTCTAAGATTGTGAATATAATCTTGATTCACCAATAATTTGTGCAAATTTTATCGAAATTTCTCTCTTTAATACATCTCCCTTGAATATAATTGGTTAAATCAATGTTAACTCAAAATTTTAATTTTTCATATTAAAATGAATGCAAATTTATTATTTTAAAATTTACTAACGATTGTCAATTCTAACTTCTTTCTTAGAAATAATTTCACTCTAAACTTCCTAGTGGTGATTGAAGCATCTTTAAACCCCACCCCATTGTATATCTTGTATACAAGAAAAATTAAACCATAAAGCAGACTTTTTTATTATGTCCTACTACTTGGCAATTATTCATGCATTATATTTATGCCATCCTTGGCTTTACACTCTCTCAAAAGGTGTCCTACTTAGATTTAATATTTTGAACAATACATTCCTTAAGCTTGTCGAGATATTATCCTTAAGCATATTTTGAGATTAATATATTGTCTCTTCTAACTTCACCTAAACGTTAATTAGTTCAAAAAAATTGAGAGGTAAAAATGGGAAGATTGAAACCTATTCAGCTAAACATGAAAGCTTTTAATTCCACTAATAACCTCATTAATATGGAAAGATTGTAAATTATGATATTGCTATCAGGATTCAACCATGTAGTTTTACGAGTCAAACTCATTGACCCATGTTTCATGAGTGGTGGTTCACAAGAACCCATCTCTTATGATAGTGAATGGTCCACTTAGCACTCATTGCATCTAGGTGATGCGCACAGAGGTGAAGCATTGGGCATTCCCGGGAGGTCACCCATCCTAGTACTACTCCAATTCAAGCGTGCTTAACCACAAATTTTTCCCCAAGGTTAAGCCCACTTACCTTGCAACCCCATTTGCAAAAACTTCAGCAAGTGTTGTGCCTTATGAACCATTCATTATAGAGCCCCTTTACCTCATCAATTGATAAGTAGGAGGTGCTTTTCACAGCGTGTCAAATTATGATACTGCTATTAGGATTCAACAATGTAGTTTTACGAGTCAAACCCATTGACCCATGTTTCATGAGTAGTGGTTCACAAGAACCCATCTCTCATGATAGTGAATGGTTCACTTAGCACTCATTGCATCTAGATGATCCTCACAGAGGTGAAGCACCAGGCCTTCTTGAGAGGTCACCCATCCAAGTACTACTCCAACTCAAACGTGCTTAACCACAGATTTTTCCACACTTATCAAGCTTGTAAATATTAAACTCTCTTAAAATATAAAAAGCACTGATCATTACGGAAATGTATATTTTCCAATTCAATTTCTCTACTTAAAGATTGCATTCTAATACTTTAAGCTAACTCCATGTTTATCACTGCAGGATAAACAAGCCCAATATTTAATAAAAGCAACACTCAATTTCGTTAGCGGGACAATATGAATTAGATCATTGGACATGTTTATCATTGTTGATGTACATATAAGTCAGTACGATAGACTCCCATGTGCAGCCCCGTTTTACTATTTGCAGCACTTATGATCTCTAATATAGCTCGCACAATTGGTGCATGATGGTAACCTCTCCACAAGTTGGAACAGATTAAAACATGCTTTGTTGTAGTTACTATCTACATCGGTATTTACATTAGTTTTAATGTAGTATCTAGTAGAAACTTGGAGGGAAAACGGAACGTTCAGAACAAGAAGCACTATCATCATTCTCATAAGCATTGATCCCACCATATTCACTGTTGGAGAACGTTCTTTCACATTGAATGATGTTTACGTTACAAATGAACAACTCAGCAGAAACAAAAGAGCAGTTGATGAGAAAAAATGAAATATAATGTATCTTCAGAGAGAGCAGGTGAAGATGGTATATAAACCACACAAAGCAGACCATATTTATAGAGAGGCTACGGATAGACGATCGAAATAGTAGAATGATGTAAGCCAATGAAGGAGGACCAACTCAAAATTTCAGTCACATAGTAGCATGTGAAACCTAAACAAATCTGCAAATTATATCAATCCAGATGTAAAATATTCACTTCAACTCCGCATTGTGTAATTTTGGTGATGGTATGTGATTCATACGTCAAACCAAATATTATCAAATTGCAAACGCGTGAGGGAAACATTAAATTTGCACCCACTAACCATGTTCTGTAGAAGGCTATCTGTGTTTTCCCGGTGGAGAGCATAATCCATATTAAGACATCGTTCTCAAATGAATTTTGAACCACACGCGATCCATCAACACGGATTTTCTTGCAGCCAACATGCCAAGCCTACAGTGTTGTTCGTGCTCAATTAGACTCATACCTGAGAGTATGGAACAGGTGCCTACAGTGTTGTTCGTGCTCAATTAGACTCATACCTGAGAGTATGGAACGGGTGTACTTTTTTTATGTAAAATGAAAATCGATCGATTTAGTTGCACATCAAATTGAAGGCCGTGTGCACATTTTAATTTTTTAACTATTAAATTTTTTGTTAACTAACAATGCATATAAATTTTATATTTTTCTATTGACTTTAGGCCATGGTCTCATATCGTCTTCTCTTTATGAATAGTGTGTGTTGTTGTAATGGCGAATTATGCATATTTATTTTCATTTAATTTTGTTTTTTTTTGGAGGAGAGTTTATATATTGATGTATAGATAAATAGTGTATTTTGTGTTAAGATAGTTTTCTATTTTATATCATTTATTTATCTATTATGCATAATGTTATATATTTATTTTATATTTTTATTCATATGTTTTTGCATTTTTATATACTTTTGCTATTTGATTATTTATTATACTTATATATATGGTAAAAGGGACTTACTTGGTAATATATATCTTATCTTCTCACACTCATTTAACAATTGTTCATATAATTATATTTCAGAGTCATTTTTTAATCATTCTTAGAATATTTCTTACTTTTGAAAGTATTTGTATAAACTCATAAGCCCCATAACATCACATACTAAAATTTAATATTGTGTGGAGATCAACTTAAAAAAAACGTGTTAGAAAGTGGGATGTGTCAATGTGAATAATTTAATCTATTCACTATGCTTAAATGTACTTAGGTTGATAAGGTTAGACAACATATTGTCTAACTGAATGTGCAACATTTTCAACCTCTTGAAGTTACCAAGTTATTTGGTTAACCTCGTGCACATACCTTTTTTAGGTTGGAAGTCTATCTCACCTCAAAGATCAATCAACACTTCGCACACAAGGTTGATGACTTGGTCATAAAGGTTGTTAGTTTGCACACTCCAAGTATTCCTAAAGTTGACACCTATAAGACACTTGTCTACTCTTTTGTTCCACTTCATGGGGCACTTGTCAATTCATCTCATAGGTGGATTGCACCTTCCTTGCCTACATATGCAAGGCTTTGTACTCATTATCATTTGGGTCATATAAATACAATTGTTGCATTGTTCATTTGTCCTTGTCTTTTATCTTTTAAATTATCCTATTTCTTATATGATATCAGAGCTTGAATTGAAGATTTTTGAAAGCCAAAAGATGAAGGTTATTGTATTTTGTGAGATTTCATTTTTGTGTACAATCATAGGAAGATGGTTAGATGTCTGTAAAAGTACTCTAAGGCATTGTTTGGAATCAACCTGCACACACAACAAGAAGAAAATTAACCCACCCATCCTGTGGTGTTAGAATCTTTGTTGTCGTTCTCTGCTTGGGACTACTAGGCCACATCCTCTTTTCATTTAATCTCTCTTTGCCCAGCCCCTGAATTTGTTCAGGCCACTAGGTAATTAATGTGCTACTTTTGAGGATCAGAAAGGGCCAAAATTATTTTGGTGTGGAACTGTAATGGTCTAAAAGTGGAGATTGAGTTAACCGCGCTTCAAATATGAGTTGTTGTTGTGGTTTATTGAAGGGCGGAGGGTTGCTTGTTTGATTATGCTATCCCAATAGTGCGGAAAGGGAATTAAAGTTGTCTTTGAAATTGAAGATCTCAAATCTCTTCAATATCGACCCCTTCCAATGAATTGACAAAATTCATTCAATGGAGTTGGCATTGGAATCGACCTCTACTTTAGCATGCCTCTAGTGGATTTCACACATTGTAGAGAAGCCCAACAATGGGAAAGATTGTTGTCTAAAATCTGTGTTAGTGTGAAATTACTATTTACACTATAGTTAAGCTCACTTAGGTCAATATGAGGTTAGATAACTTCTTGTCTAGCTGAATGTGCAACCATTAAGATCTGTAGAGGTTACCAAGTTATTTGGTAGACCTTATGAGCTACCTCTTTGAGGTTGGAAGCATTTCCATCTCACAAAAATGGTCACTCAACACTTGGCACACAAGGTTGATGACTTGGTCATGGAGGTAGGTCACTCAACACTTGGCACACAAGGTTGATGACTTAGTCATGGAGGTTGTTGGTTTGCACACTCCAAGTGTTCAACCTATAGGACACTTGTCTACTCCTTTGTGCCACCTTATGGAACACTTGTCAATACACCACATAGGTGGATTGCCTCATCCTTGCCTATATAAGCAAGGTATTGTACACATTACAATTGGGTCAACTAATACATTTTATGCTTTGTTCACTTGTGCTTGTTTCTCATCTTCTTGATCCTCCTAAATTCTAATATGATATCAAAGCATTAGGTGGAGATAGTTTTAAGCCTATAGGTGAACCAATTAGTTGTATTTAGTTTTTTTCATTCATTTGTGCATATTGCTTATATGCAGAAAAGTTTGAAACAGATTTGTGAAAATCGACCCCACCCCTGACCTGGACGACTGTATTGTCTTTTCCAATGGTTTTATTATAGAATTGGGTTGTTTGAAGGGTTATATCCTCTCTAGTTTCTGGCTTTCTGAAAGAATTTCAAGAATTGTGGCCTATCGGCTTGTATGCAGGAACATATCTACAGCATTTCTAAGGCACACATCAGCTTCTTCCACTGGCGATTTGGTGAGTCGAGGCATTTTTTTTGTCTCTATTGGCCGCCCACAAGGAGTGACAGAGGCCCACGCAATTTCATGGCCCATTGACCTCTGAGAGAGGCCCGCGCAAAATGCACAGACCCCCACTTCATTTGCAGGCCGCTTCATGTGCATGATGTAATATTTCTAATCCAAGGTTAGATTTTCTGCTGCGAATTCATCTAGGCTATGATTCAAGTTTGGAAGTGCAGGGCAGTTTTGGTGGTATTGGCGTTTGACGCTGCAGCACAAATCTTTCTAAGGCGTGATTCTCTTATGTGGAGGAGGCGTGATTCAATTCTGTAGGCCGCTGCCAAGGCTGGAAGAAACCCACATGGGAAGGCCATTATGTTTTGCTGCTAGTGGGAAGCATTTGAACGCAATCTACAGGCAACTCCAAGCGCCCACCTGATTCCATCCTACACATGGAGCATATCGACCAAGTCAAATAGGACTAGTCTACCTCTATTAGTGGCTTGCAAACTTCTCCACTAAATCTTGCAAAAGACCTGTCAAATATCAACGGCAGTGACAATTGGCATTTAAATTACTTGTGTTAATTGTTTGCTAGCTGTCATAATTTACTTTCAAAGTAATTTTTTGATTGACCACTTGGGTATACATCAAAATTTGCAAAGAGAAGGGGGGAAGTGAAATTTTGTCTAGCCCTAGTTCCTTTTTGAAGGATAGTTTTTTTTTTCATTGGGTTTTTTTATCTTTCTCCACGATTTGTAAAAACCTACATTGTAAATGAGTACCTTATCAGGCCTTGTTGTCGGGACTCATATTTTTAGTGTTTAGCTTACTCCCTAAGTATCACTTAAGGGGGGTGTTAGTGTGAAATTACTATTTACACTATAGTTAAGTTCACTTAGGTCAATATGAGGTTAGATAACTTCTTGTCTAACTGAATGTGCAACCATTAAGATCTCTAGAGGTTACCAAGTTATTTGGTAAACCTTATGAGCTACCTCTTTGAGGTTGGAAGCATTTCCATTTCACAAAAAAGGTCACTCAACACTTGGCACACAAGGTTGATGACTTGGTCATGGAGGTAGGTCACTCAACACTTGGCACACAAGGTTGATGACTTAGTCATGGAGGTTGTTGGTTTGCACACTCCAAGTGTTCAACCTATAGGACACTTGTCTACTCCTTTGTGCCACCTTATGGAACACTTGTCAATACACCTCATAGGTGGATTGCCTCATCCTTGCCTATATAAGCAAGGTATTGTATACATTACAATTGGGTCAACTAATACATTTTATGCTTTGTTCACTTGTACTTGTTTCTCATCTCCTTGATCCTCCTAAATTCTAATAATCTGCACTGATTTTCTCTCTGCTATGGCGTGAAAATCAGACAAGGGCAATTTCAAGTCTGGAGGGGCACGATTCTTCCGCTGGGCGTGATATTCACCCATTGCAAGCCATGTGATTTTTTTGAGGGGACGTGAATTTTCGTCATGTCTCGGTGGCATAAAGCTTCCATTACCCTGTGATTCGGTTGGTGTAAAGCTTCCTATGATTTGCTTGGCGAAAGCTTCAATTACAAACATGTGACGACAAGACTTCAATTGCAGACCTGTGCATTTTACGGAGTGATTAAATCATGTGACTTGGTGGTCGTGGCGGCTTCCTTGGAGGCATCAAGGCCCTCATTGCATATCCACATAGGATAGGATGCTTTCTGCTGGCTGCACAAGCCATCGGGAGGCCACTCTATCTGTCACACGAACTTGGAGCTCCATAGAGCCATGAAATTCACGCCAAGACGCCCAATTGACCAACAGAGGCACAAATTTCTTTATAGCAAAGGCGCGATCTGCTTGTCATAAATGGCGCATATCCCCCATCAACCATGAATATCCTCCGAAAGTTTTTCTTTTTTTCTTTTTCTCTTTTTTTATTGACCATATCAACAAAGTCCTCTTCTCTATGTGGTTAAAAAACGTAGCATTTATTACATATGACATATTTTGTTTTGTTTTGTTTTGTTTTTGTTTTAAGCTAAAACCACAATGTTTGTAAGGGAAGGGTTGCTTTCCTTTTGTAAAGGAGGGTTTGAATTTTTGTTAGAGATTGATAAAGGGGTCATTTTTTTATGTTGCAACAACTTATAAATAGAAGAGAGATAAAAAAATTTAACTTTTTTTAACATTTATTACATATGACATGTATATTTTGTTTTTTTAAGTTAAAACCACAAAGTTTGTAAGGGAGCGGTTGCTTTCATTTTGCAAAGGAGGACTCCATTTTTTGTTATAAATTGGCAAAAGGGGTCATTTTTATTTTGCAACAACTTGCAAATGGAAAGGAGAGAATTTGTTTTTCCTTAATTAAAAATTTATAGAAGAGTAGTCAATTTTTTCTTTTGCAATGAATTTGGCAAAGGGGATCATCATAATGGGGTTTCATTTTCTATATTTTGTCTTTTATTGAGGTTTGTGAGACATAAGTTAATCTATGTCTTCTTAATCAACCTTATGACAATAAACTTTGTAATTTGATTTATTGATTGTAAGTAATTAAAACATAAGCATTCAATATGTTAGCTCAAGAAGATATGAATATAAATTTTAAATTTAATAGATTTTTTTAATTTTTTAATTTTAATTTATGTATTAATAATAATATTATATATATAATTTATATTAATTTTATAACGTATATTTTAGATATATAAAATAATATTATCTAAATATATTATAAAAAAATTAATAAAGGATTATTTAAATTTTATTATTTATCATTAAAATAATTTTAATATTAAACTTTTAAATTCTCAATTAAGAACATAAATTTAGTTCACATAAATAAATATAGTTTAAATCAATAACATGTTTGCTTGAATTTTTTAATTTTTGTATTAATAATATTATGAAAAATATAAATAGTTCTTAAAGATTTATTTTTGTAAAATAAAAAATAATATTAATTAAAAAATCAAAATACAAATTAAAAATTAAACATATTTAAAAAATTATATAATGATATATGACACTAATATTAATTATGTAAATTATGTAAATATTAATATATTGATTTTATAATTATATATTTTATATTTATAAAATAATATTATATAAATATATTACTAGTAAATAATAATTCTTAAAATTAATTTTATTTTAATATAAAAAATTATTAATTTATTAATAATATAATTTTGGTCATATAATTTAAGCATTAAATTTGATTAAATTAATTAGTACATCAAATATTGTAGAGATGATTTATTTTTATTAAATAAAAATAATAAAAAATATAATACTTAGAATGACCAATGCCTATATTGTAGGATACCGCAATCTTTTGTACTCTATGATATTGTATGCATTGCCTGTCTATATTCTAGCTTAATGAGAGGAAATGAAAGCTACATATTAGATACAATTCATAAAGTCTACAATTCCCTAATATTTGATCTATAACATTTTACTTTTTAATCAAGATTTCTATCTCATTCAATCTAGTGACATTTCCTTGAACCTAAGATTCGAGTCTATTTTCTAGGATTGTGGATAATAGTCTTGATTCATCAACAAATTATATAGATTTTATCTCAATTTCTCCCTTTAATACAATTGTTGAATCAATGAAACTTGTGATTTTAAAATTTAATTATGATTGTCAATTGTAACTTCTTTCTTAGAATTCTTAGAAACACTTTTATTTTAAATTTTAAATTTGTGTTTTTTGAGTTCACTTAAACATTAATCAGTTCAAAAATTTTGAGAGGCAAAAGGAGAAGATTAGGGGAGAGGGGCCTATAGTGGAGTGGGGTTCAATAGTGGGGATAGAAATAGTCCTTAGTGGGGCCCATAGTGGAGCACCTTAATATCCAATTACAAAACTCTTTTTGTCTATAAAGTACATAAATTGAAAAATCATGTGATGCCACATTAGTGCGCCAATAAAACATGATTTAGTGCACCACTATTGATATCACTTCTTTTTGGGGCCTTTTTGGATACCTCAACAAAAAGCATGCTGATGTCGCATCATATTTGATGATGTGGCCCTAAAATGAAATATAAAAGCATGTGAGTTGCCGACTGGGCTTAAACATCACACACTAAGCATTGACTTAGTGTGTGTTGTCACATGTGAGCCCCATTTCTGCTTTCTGTTTCTGTTTGCGATTAATCCCGTTTTGCTGTGAGTTAACAATATTATTTTCCCTGCAAAATATCCTTTAACTTTTTCCAACGGGCACTAAATGGCAATAATATTTAAACTATTACAGAGCGCACTGAAAAATTATTAATATGCATTCTTAGTGTTAATCAAATTAAACGTATTTAACATCCTTTTCAAAAAAAATTTATAAGACAAAAAAAGTAAACATTAATATTTAACATTAAATTATAGAGCATTCACACTTCCTAGCTATAATATTAATATTTAAACTTATTTTATAATTATATTTAATATATTTATTCTATTATTTAATATTTATCAAATAATATTAATTATTAACCATAAATATTATAAATTTTAATTTAATAATATATTTATATAATAATATATAATATATTAAATATTAATAATTTACTATAATTCAATTAATATTGATTATTATTAAGTAATAATTATCTTGTTAATAAATATTATATATTATATTTACTAATTATAATTAATATATAATCTATTATTTAAACTATCAATATATATCTTTATTTGATAATTATATTTAAATATATAATATATTTAATCATATAATATGTTATTTAACAATATAATATATATTTAATAATTATCATTAAAATATATAACATATTATTTAAACTATAAAGGAATATACTTATCTCAAATGACTATTATTTGAACTATTATTTAATCATTATCAAATAGTAGTTTAAATATATTAAATTAGTTTAAATGATAACTATTAATTTTATAAGATATACAATCATTTAATATATTTAATATTATATAATAATCATAATGATTATGTAATAATAAATAATTATTATTAATTAATATTATTGTTAAATATATTACATGCCATCATATAAATGTATTAATAATTAATATTATTTAGACTATATTTAATATATGGTATGTTAATATTAATGATAATATATTTAATCATGTAATATATCTAATATTAATGATATTATATTTAATTCTATATAATAATGAGAATAATTATATAATAATAATTAATAACTAATAACTAAATTATTAAAATGAATATATATTAATTATTTATATTAAATATATAATTTTAGTTATCAATTATTAATTATTATTATTATTATTATTAAATATAGTACATGATTAAATATATTATATATTGAATAATTATCATTAATACATAATACATTATTAAAAATATATATAATTGTGATTAGGGTTAGGATTCAAAAGTATATCTTTGGGTCAACATTATGGTTAGGGTTATTGTTATTGTTTAATTAAGGTTAGAGTTGGAGTAAGGGCTAGGGTTAGGGTTAGGGTTGGGGATTAATTAATCTTAGGGTTAGGGTTTAAGTACAGTTAAGATTCAACTATGGTTAGGGTTAGGGTCCTAGGATAAATATTGGGATTAGGGGTAAGGTTGTGGTTAGAAGTTAACTAGGATTAGGGTTTGGGCTACAATAATGGTAAGGGTTAAGTTTCAATTAGGATTTAATTAGCATTATGATTAATATTTATATTCAATTAGGGTTAAGGTTCAACTAGGGTTAAGATTAGGATCCAATTACAATTAGGATTAAAGTTAGCTAAGGGTTAGGGTTAGGGTTTAATTAGGATTACATTTTAAATTAAGGTTGCTATTACAACTATGATTATGAATACAATTAGAATTATGGTTAGGATTATATTTATAATTAGGGTTACAGTAGGGTTAGCATTAGAAGTAGGATATGTGGGAGGATTACGATTAGGGCACTGGGTTGGAATTAAACCCTAAACCTAACCCTAATTCAAATTATAACCCTAACCCTAACTTACTTTAACTCTAACCTTAACCCTAACACTACCACTAACACTAATTTTAATTGTAACCCTAACTCTAACCTCAATTTTAACCCTAATTCTAACTGTAATCCTAACCCTAGAACTCTAACCCTAACTCTAACTCTAATTCTAACTGTAACACTAACCCTACCTCTAATGCTAAACCTATTTAACCCTAACTCTAATTCTAACCCTAATGCTAATGGGAACCCCAATTCTATCTCTAACCATAGTCCTCACCCTAATACTAACTAAAATCTAATCTTAACCATAACACTAACCCTAACCTTAATCCTAACTCTAACCCTAACCTTAATTATAACCATAAAATTAACACTAACCCTAATTCTATCTCTAATTGTATCCCTAATCCTAATTCTAACCTTCAACATAACCCTAACCCTATCCATAACAATAATTGAATAAACCTAATCCTAAACCTAACCAAGTAATTTTATCTCTAATTATAACCCTGACCTTGATACTAAGTATGGCCTTAACTCTAAACCTAACCCTAGCTATAACCCTAACCATAACCCTAACCTTAATCCTAACGCTAACCCTAACCTTAATACTAATTATAACCATAACCCTAACCCTAACCCCAACCCTAATCATAACCCTAACCTTAACCATGATAATTTTGTCTTCCATGTTCCGTTACAAAAGCTACTAGCATATATATTAGTTTATAAATAATATATATAAAAATACCAAAAGATATCCTTCTCCAGGCATCTATTACACTTTTATGTGATTAATTGATAATTATTCAATATATAATATATTTAATCATGTAATATATTTAATAATAATAATAATTAATAATTAATAACTAAAATTATACATTTAATATAAATAATTAATATATATCCATTTTAATAATTTAGTTATTAATTATTAATTATTAATTATTATTATATAATTGTTCTCATTATTATATAGTATTAATTATTATTATATAATTTTTCTCATTATTATATAGTATTAAATATAATATCATTAATATTAGATATATTACATAATTAAATATATTATCATTAATATTAACATATCATATATTACATATAGTTTAAATAATATTAATTATTAATACATTTATATGA
Source organism: Sequoia sempervirens (assembly GCA_007258455.2). NCBI lineage: Eukaryota > Viridiplantae > Streptophyta > Pinopsida > Cupressales > Cupressaceae > Sequoia > Sequoia sempervirens. Next base: position 35,861 of record VDFB02192010.1, read on the forward strand.
TGACATATAATATATTTAACAATAATATTAATTAATAATAATTATTATAATTATTATATAATATTAAATATGTTATATGGTTATATATCTTATAAAATTAATAGTTATCATTTAAAATACATTTAATATATTCAAACTACTATTTGATAATGATTAAATAATAGTCATTTGAGATAAGTATATTTCTTTATAGTTTAAATAATATATTATATATTTTAATGATAATTATTAAATATACATTATATTTTTAAATAACATATTATATGATTAAATATATTATATATTTAAATATAATTATTAAATAAAGTTATATATATTGATAGTTTAAATAATAGATTATATATTAATTATAATTAGTAAATATAATATATAATATTTATTAACAAGATAATTATTACTTGATAATAATCAATATTAATTGAATTATAGAAAATTATTAATATTAAATATATTATATATTATTATATAAATATATTATTAAATTATAATTTATAATATTGATGGTTAATAATTAATATTATTTGATAAATATTAAATAATAGTATAAATATATTAAATATAATTATAAATAAGTTTAAATATTAATATTATAGCTATGAAGTGTGAACGCTCTATAATTTAATGTTAAATATTAATGTTTACTTTTTTATCTTATAAAACAATTGAAAAGGATGTTAAATACATTTAATATGATTAACACTAAGAATGCGTATTAATATTTTTGCAACAGGATTAATCACAAACGGAAACGGAAAGCAGAAATGGGGCCCATATGTGACAGCACGCACTAAGTCAATGCTTAGTGTGTGATGTTTAAGCCCAGCCTGAGTTGCCTAATAAATTATTGTACAAAATTGGAACTGATTTGAAATTTTCACATAAGATTTTGAGAAACTTAAAGTTAGGGTGCTCCACTATAGGCCCCTCTCCCCTAGAACCTATTCAGCCAAACCTATTCAGCCAAACATGAAAGCTTTAAATTCCACCAATCACCACGTTAATATGAAAAGGTTGTAAATATTAAAATTACTCTTAAAGTAGAAAAAATCACTGATTGATCATTAAGGAAACGCAATTTTTCCAATTCAACTTATCTTGTAAAATATTGCATTCTAATTCTTTAAGTAAACTCCATGTTTATCACTGCAGATTACACAAGGCCAATATTTAATATAAGCGACACTCAGTTTCGTTAGCAGGAGAATATGAATTAGCTCGTTGAACATGTGTATCATTGTTAATGTACATATGAGTCAGAACTCAGAATGATAGACTCCCATATGCAGCCCCGTTTTATTGTTTGCAGCACTTGGGATCTGGAATATGGGCTGCGCAATTGGTACAAGATCGTAAGATGTCCACAACTTGAAACAGATTATAACTTTCTTTGTTATAGTTATTCTCTGCTTCTGTATTTACATTAGTCTTAAGGTTGTATCGAGCAGAAACTTGCAGGGCAAACAGAACGGTTAGAATAAGAACTACTGTCATGATTCTCATAAGCATTGATCGCGCCATATTCACTGCTGGAGAGCGTTCTTTCACAAACAAAGTTGTTCACGTTACAAATGATAACTGAGCAGAAACAAAAGACCAGTTGACGAGAAACGGTGAAATATAATATATCTTAGGAGAGAGCAGATGGGGATGGCATGTAATCTATACAAAGCAGGCCATATTTATAGAGAGGCTACCGGTAGACGATTGGAATAGTTGAATATTGTAAGTCGTTGAAGGAGGACCAATTCAAAGTTAATTCAGTCGCGCAGTGGCATGTGAGACCCTGAACAAGTCTGCAAATATAGCAATCCAAATGTAAAATATTCGCTTCAAATCCGCGTTTTTCATTGTTCAACGGGTGTGTGATTTTGGCCATGGTGTGTGATTCATACGTCAAACCGCGAACGCGTGAGGGAAACATTAAATCTGCACTTTCTCGTTTGATCTTAGCGATTACATTGACCGTTTCTAATGCAGAATGGGAATTTATAATGTTGGACTTTCTACATGGTTTGTGGGTGTCTCGCTTACTCCCTCCGTTCTCTTTACTCTTGTACTTCACTCCTCTGACTCTCGGCTCCCGTCACTGTAACAGTTAATAACTTCAATTTAAAAAAAAAAAAAACTGTTCCCTTTCTAAAACAGTTAAAAGTTTAAATATTATTTAAACTATTAATAAATATATTATATGTTAAATAATTATCAAATCTGTCTGTATTTAACCGGTGGAGAGCGTAACCCATATTAAGACATTCTGAACCACACGCGCTTCATCAACTCATACCTGAGAGAATGGGCCGGGCCCACTTCCCCTGTCCCGTTCTCTAAACCATTTCCGTTCCCATAGACACGCCGTTACAGTTAGTGGTCAGCCCTTTCAACAGTCCGCAATTCCCGTCCATAAGTGAAACAAAAACTCAAATTCAAAAGTTGTTCCCGCTTTGCTGCGGCACTTAGGTGGACACGACTTTTTCTTCATAAAAGCATAAAGGATATACATCTTTTTATCAGATGCAGTTGGAATGGCTTTCAAAACGTGGAAGCATAGACAAGGCTCGTAAGCTGTTTGACCGAATGCCTCGAAGAAATGTAGTTTCATGGAATGCGGCGATTGCAGGATGTCCACAAAATGGATTGTTGAAACATTCATTCAAGCAAATGCAATTTGCAGGTGTGAAGCCTGTCTCTGCAACCTTTACCAGCGTCCTCCCAACCTATGCCAGATGAGAGCTTTGGAGCAGCATATGGGCATCCAACAAAGGATAAAGGATAGAGGAATTTTGTCAGATGTTGTAGTTGCTACTGCTCTCCAGTAGACATGAATGCAGAAAGTGAAAGCATAGACAGGGCACGTGAACTGTTCGACAAAATGCCTCAAAGAAATGTGGCCTCGTGGAATGCTACGACTGCAGGATAGGTACAAAATGATGTTGTAGTTGCTACTGCTCTCCATTAGACATGAATGCAGAAAGTGAAAGCATAGACAGGGTACGTGAACTGTTCGACAAAATGCCTCAAAGAAATGTGGCCTCGTGGAATGCTACGACTGCAGGATAGGTACAAAATGGTTTGTTGGCAAGGCTGTAAAAGCAAATTAAATTGACAGGTGTGAAGCTAGTCTCTGTAACTTTCCCCAGCATCCTCTTGGAATCGATAACCATTTTGAGAAGAAATAAAATCAATTTTGAATTATACATATGAGTATGTTGCACCTTATTATCTCCTTCTCTTACAGAACGTTTACTAATTAAATTTATGTTATGCTTGCTACAATATTAGATATTGGAGTGAAAAATGTATTTCTTGGAGTACGAAAAATGCATTATTGATCTCAGCACTAGGTATCGTATTGGGATTTCAATTTTTTGTGTGAATGAATATTTTATGTTTTTATGTGTTTTTCTATTAAAGTCTTCATATTATTTTTTAAGTCCAGCAAAAAGCAAATATGGACATTGAGTTTTTTTTTTTTTCAAGAAATGTTTTTTATTAAACAATGTATCTGACAGATTTTTATTCACAACTTTAATTCAAAAAAAGAAATTCATAATTTTCCTTAAAGAATAATTTGAAAGAAAAATAAAGGTCATGGTGGATTTGTATCTAGCCTCTAAAATTTCTTTTCCAAGAAAGAATACCATGAGAGGCTAAAGCATTCACCTCCACATATCTAATACAAAATACAAGCATCCTAAAAGAGTCATAAATTAAAAGATAAAACCCATATTCAAGTAGAAGAAAGTATACAAACTTTCTTTTTAATTCTTATATGATTTTTCAAGTTCATTGTGTGTTAACAATCAAATGATATCATAACTCTATATTTTAGATAGGTGGAATATGTTATAGATACCCATGGAGATGTAGAATAGTCAAGTGGGAGGCATTGAACTTTATCCAAATATTTAGACAAGATACAAGTGATTGCATGTTGTTGGAGTGAATCTATAAGTAAGCCCTAACGACTCTTCTGAAATAGAAAGACAATTCAATTGAAGTATCAAATCTTAATGGTTTTGATAATTCTTTCTTTTAGGGTGTGAAGTGAATGGAACAAATCGATTTTAGAGCTAGCAATAGTGGATTTCAATATCTTGCAATCTTACCAACAAAATGAACTCAAATAATTGGCCAAGTAATACAACTATATCTAGATTCTTTGTGATAGTTAATATCACATTTTATATTAATTTTGCATAAGAATTAACTCAATAATATTTTTTAGACGATTGGAAAGGAATACAATCAAAGTTACAATAAAAACATTCAATCTATCATTCATGATATACATGCTCATCAATTTAGCCTCAAAATATTGAGTCAAATTCAAAATAATTGAAAACTTATGGTTGTTTATCCTTTAAATTGAACTCTATATATTTGTTGTGATACAAAATGTTTAGATGGTGGGATGAGGTGATTGTGAAGAAACTAAGTTTCTTTAAGCATTTATGTGAAATATTATTTTAATTATACATGTAGATTATATGAGTCTAAACTTATAGCAACAAGATTACGCTATGCCAAAGTGGGTACACTCATTATTATTGTTTATGATATTTTTGATACTTATGGAACAATTGATGAGCTCATACCCATTAGGGAGGCTTTGATCAAGTAATTTATTTATCATAGAGTTTATTACTATCATAACCTAATTTGAAAATAAACATTAAATTTTTAAATCATAATAATGTACAATGTATTATCTTTTTATTTTGATTTTATTTGGTATATAAATTTATTTATTTTGACTTCAATATGCAATTGTTATATGTCAATGATGGATCAAGTTCCAAACTATGTGCAAACTAGTCTTCAGTTTGTCCATACAACATATCTGGATATAACTATTGAATTTGAAAAGATACATGGCCCTAGTGTGCAACAATGGATGAAAGATTATTTAAGCTATGGGTTGTGATGTAGCACCAAGTTGATGTTTATAAATCTATAGATATTAATTTTATGCATTTATGATTTTTTAAATTTTATTTAACACTATTAATTTTAAGTTTCATTTCATGTCTCATTTTGTAATGGAAGACACTAATTTGGGTAGAATTCTAAGATGTTGAATAGACTACAATGACTATCATCCAACTCTATGAAAATATTTAATGAATTCCTTGATATCTTATAGTGTTCACGTGGCAACATTATTTCCCTTGATTTTAATTGACACCTATCTCCTAGATGATATTTGGAGAAAGTTAATAAGTTTGAAAGTAGTGTAGCCTTGGTTTGTCAATTAATTGATGACTCCAAAGGTTTAGGTATCTATCTACCATTTTTCATAGTATAAATATGGATTTATTAATATTATAAATTGTATGTTTAATTAAATTTCTTAACAATTTTTTCTTATTCTTGTTGTTAAATCATGTGAAATAACATAGAGATATTGCTCAATGGATATAATGTTATGTGAGAGACAACCCTATAATAACTAGGAAGGAGGCTCTAGATCATATGAGGATTCTTATGAACTAAACACATAAGAATTGAACAAGGAGGCTTTAGGGTGAAATGATAACTTTGAACTAGGGAGAGAATATATGTGAGTGTGAATAAAGGGGTGATAATGATGAGTAGATGATGAACATGTCATGTAAAATGACGAAAATAGGAGTGAAATGAGAGTTAATAGGAATCTAGCCATGAACCAAGCTTAATATAAGAGCATGCCACATGTCATTAAGGCATTCCCATCTAAGTGGGTACACAACTAAATGGGAAATACAATGGACATGCTAATATTTGAATAAATGTCCCAATCATGGCACTGCAAACATCTCCTTTTGACATTAATTAAAATTTATAACTCCCTTAGCCCATTCTACATTTTTAGATATTATTGCAATTAAGCCATACACGTGTACTATTATTTCTAATGGTGTATTGAAAAATCATATTATTTTCCTTATTACCTAGTGGATTGTGTTGATATTCACAAATAAGAAATGTGAGTTGTTATTCTAGTCAAAACATACTAGTATTTTTCATGTTTCACCAAGAATTTTGAGATTCTTGTTCAAACCATGAATTTTGGTTACATCTACATTAAGGAAAAACAATATATTTATTTTTCCCAAGTCTACATCAATATATTCAAAATTATCTTAATTCATGCAAATGGTTATTTTAATTTAATTTATTAATAACTTTGATTCTTTTTTTCCCTTTTTTGTTCTCGTTAGGGTATCCCCGCGACTCAAGCCCAGTGGGTTCCCTTTACAGGGTGAGCTTGAGGCGAGACTAATACTTGCGGCCACGGGGTAACCAACACAGCCCCCTAGCATTCACAACAGGGTGATTTCTGGGCCAAAGAGAAATAAATTTGATTCTTTGATCATATAAGGTTTTTTCTAATGTCTTAATATATTTATTTTTCCCAAGTCTACATCAATATATTCAAAATTATCTTAATTCATGCAAATGGTTAGTTTAATTTAATTTATTAATAACTTTGATTCTTTGATCATATAAGGTTTTTTCTAATGTCTTAATATTTGTAAAAAAAATTATTTCTCTATTTGGACGGGGTCATTGGAAAGCTTTAGGACATTAAGATTATGAAAGATGCAAGAACACTTTCTGAATATATATTCTATTATATGAAATGTGTACTATTTTTCGAAGGGTTGTTGCAACATGCACTAACAAACAACTAGTGAAATAGTGAATATTTATGATGGTTGTGATTTTAAGGAATATGATAGATTAGTCTTATGTACCTTTTATATTGATAGAATAGATTTATTGATTTTATGGTACATGAAATATTTGATGAATTGTTTAGTACTTGACAAGGGAATATAATTTACTTGATCAAATTATTGTACAACTCAAATTTTTAGAAGTGAGCCATCTATTAATAACTGAAAGTATCATAGACAAAATTGTTATACATTTTTTACTAAATAAATATATATTTATAGTACAAATGTTTTGTACAAAAATGTGAAATATTTTTAAAATGTTCAATAAACACACCTTTTTTTTTTTTTAGACTGCAGGAATCGGGTAGCACGACCCCCTATAAACTGCAGTGCGCCTGGTAAACTTTTTAACGTGACTGGTGGCGCTGGCGCGACATGCCCTCCGGTACCACGGGACGGGGGGAGACTAGAACTCGTGGCCAGCAGAGCCGCAACGGAATTACTTAGCCAACCGAGCTAGGGCCCCCGCCCATTCAATAAACACACCTTAAAGATTAGTTATTTATACATTTATATGGAAGAATAACACTTGTATGGAGAAAGTTGCATGACTTATATATACGCATGCACAAATATCTTTACAAATGATTCTAAATAAAATATTTCTTCACATGTTTTGACAACCATAATTACAATATTATTAGGATTACTCTTTTTCATGATTTTTTAATGCAAGAGTTGGTATAGAATGCTCTATACAATGAAATATTTTACTGAAAAATACATAGCCACCCAAGATATAGGAGCTTCAATGAAAGCACAAGAGAAATCAAATATGAGAGAATAATGCTCCTCTATAAAAGGATGCATGTATACAATGAGAACTAGTTAAGAATACCAATGCAAAAGTGTAACAAATGATGATGTACATAAGGAACAAAAAGGTCTAAAGGTTCCCCCACAATATTTGAAGAAGAGGATGCAATTCCATAAGAGCTAACATCAAAGACAAGATGAATATCTTCAATAGTGTCCTCCAAGTCTACAAGTTTGGACTCACAAAATAAATCTACAATGTCTATCAAATAATCATACCAAGTAGTTGTATATGGAAGATAATGAAAAAACTTGTTGCACCAAATAATTAGAATTAATGGATGTAGAGATACTAATCTCATTAGAAGTAATAGTCGATGGTGATAAGAATTCAATGCATGAAATTCAACTACACTACTAATCCCTCAATGATACATCCACATAAGATGCCTAAGTGTGAGCATCAAATTTGAATATGCCAATGTTGGATTACTAGATTCCTTAGCCTCAAGATTTTGACTCATAGATGAAGAAGATGAACCCTCTAAATCTAAATTAGGATTCATGTAAATTGAAGTCTCAATGACCATATTTGGAGGAGGAGAAGGAGAATTTGTAGAAGTCTCTCTATCATCATGACAATCAAGCTCTTCTCATTTAGCAAGCACCACAACTATTTTTTGATCATATGATTGAAACAAATAAAATTGAACAAGACAATACACAACAAGATCCTTTGAGAATGGAGGCTCATTTGAGTCTCTATGCATCTCTTAGAGTGTGGTACGAATATCACAAGGGAACTCAACACCAAGAGTGGTTGTTGGGTGTTAATGTCAATACTACAACCAGTTACTCCTAAATAAGGTCAATCCTAAAATCACACACAATTTTCTTCCAATATGATGATGTACGTTTAAGAACTATCCCATAGAGATAGAGCAAAACATGAAGCCACTTGCAATATGTCAAGATTCCATCTTTCCAAGACTTATAGTTCCATCTATCTAATCTAATTACAATGAAGTGTCTTTAAATAGCCATGATAAAATCCTCAATTTTAGTCACACAATAGACCAATCAAGGGTGTCATTTAATAGTCATGGATATATTTTCTGGTTACAACTAGATATAAATTTCTACTAAAGATTAGAATAAAGTAACTTATAAGGCTCCTTGTGGTTCCTTTTTTATTAGGTCATGTCACTTGGGTTAAAAAAATTTAGGGCTACCTATCAAAGAGATATGATAGTAATATTCCATGAAATGCTACATGAAATCATAGAATATTATGTAGATTCTATCTTAAGTAAATAAAAAGAAGGGATGAAAACCTACATATCCTCTAGATAATATTTTGATGACTACAAGAATACAAGGTATGCCTCAACTTGAAGAAATGAGTCTTTGGGATACAATAGGTAAGATAAGTTTAATGTCTCTAGACATATAGCATAGAGATGGATCCCACTAAAGTTATAATGATCATTGAAATCTCTCCACTAAGAAATCTTAAGAAATTCCATAGCCTCCAAGAAATATTTAGGTTATCCATAGGTTCATTGTACAACTATCCAATAAATATTATCCATTGTCCTATCCTCTCAAGAAAAGTGTTAGCTTTCATTAGGATGTGTCTTGTTAGAAGTCCTTTGGCCAGATTAAAGAATACCTTTCTATGTCACCTTTGTTGATGGAACCCATGGAAAAAACATTAGATCATTATTTTACATCTCCTCTAGTCAACTTGGGAGAACTTCTACCACATCATGATGAATAGGACCATACATGAGGAGTCTACTATATCAACAAAATATTCAGAATATATATGAAATCCACCACATAGCTATAAAAAAAATTATGCTTGGACATTATCTTCACCCTATAAAATTTCTAACATTACATGCTTAATCAACACATTCATATTATTTCCTAAATTGATCCACTTAAGTATCTTATAGCAAGAACTTCCCAAAAAGATGCATGGCTAAATAATTCATGAAGTTTAGCGATTTTGGAATTGAGTATGAGGATTGCAAAGCAATTAAAAACTATATTTTAACTAATTAGATAGTCAAAGCATGATTAATCAACACTCATACATTGATCCTAAACTTTCTTAATGAGCGCATAATAACTCTTGACAATTCTCCACCTAGAATCTCTACCCTTTTTGTAGCCTCCCCTAGTCCTATATTTTTCACTTGGACCCCCACTCTTCATTCCTTCTATCCCATAGAATTCTTCTACTACTCCCTTGAATTAACCATCTTACCCACCCCATGCCTAACCTGGACCAAAACATAGAGTGTCATCCCATTCATTTCACCTTCCCTATAATCCTAATATTCTCACATTGTCCTGGCTCACTCTATTCTCTCACCTTTATTATTTGGCCATACTTCTTCTCCCTCTACCATTGCCCCTATAATTTCTAATAATTTTTTATCATTCCTCCTACACTTGATACTTCTAACATTTTTTATACATTATAGTGAGACCTCACTAGTTCCACCCTAATACCAACCATAATGATATCTAAATACTCTATCCCATAATTATCCCCTACTACCTTGATCTCCTGACAAGCACTAGTTTTCCTCTAGATGATCCTCACATGAGTTGACATATGCTACCTCCCATTCTAGTAGAATAATTCTATGCTTTGACATTTCAATCTCTATCCCACCTTCTAGTGTTCTTTCTATCATAGCAATCCCATCCACTCTTCTTAACACATTTTTTGAGGATGTGTTCCTACATTGCATGGATTCACTCAATCATGAAAATAGCAATGGAGAAGAAAGGGGAGGAGAGAACCAAATAAAAGAAGGAAAAAAAAGAACATGAATGGCTTAATTTCCAAAAGGAAAACACTTAATAATTATGTTAAAGGAAAACATAAATTGTGCATTTTATCATTTCAAAGGCTCAAGTGCAAAATAAATATAGGAGCCATTAGGGCTCAAAAATTTTAAATATCAAGGATTCAAATATAAATCTTCTCACACCAACTCAGATGAGCTCAATACATTTATAACTAATTTAACAAAACAAAGAAGTGTAGAGAAAAAAAAGAAATAATTTTGTGGTCAACATCATGGCTTGCACCATATGATAGTAATTCCACTATCAAAAAATTCCTTGTATCAACATGCCACCTATCACAATCTTGGTCCCTCCGCATGGCACTTGATTCTCTTTTGGAAGTTAGTGTATGCTACTATATTTTGTTACATTGGTGTTGGAAGAGCATGTTTGAACTTGATATTAGAAGTTCCATCTTGACTTATGTTAGCTATTACCTACAACAACTACCTTTGTCTATTCAGGAGGCTTAGAGCCTCAATGGTGGCATGACCACTTGTGTCCTTGAGGTTAGATTTTGTGTTATCCTTATTCCTACCTCATTAGGAACTCAAAGTTCTAAGTAGTCAATTTTACCTAGAAATCCCCTACATTAAGATAATAAACTTTCATTGGTATAAAAATCAAACGCTTGATTGAGCCTACACATACTTTAGAGTTTGTTGCCATGTGTAGTCCTTACTTACTATTTATTTTAGAGAATTAAGGCCAAATTTGAATTAATTTTAAATTGAGGAAGTCATGGGTATCCAACATAAGACTTATCATCATGTAGGGTTGGCTCATCAATAAATTAGAACCATATATCTTATACATTGAATGACCAAGAAGCACCCACAAGCATTTCTTCTTAGGAATTGTGTCAATTCTCATGATCTATTAGATCTTTGATTAAATTGTTTACAAGGTGTTAAGTATAATACCATCTCCTCATGATTTTTTCTATTGATGATCCCTCCAAAGATATAGTGGATCCACTTAAAATGCTATGTCATGACAACTTGATCTTGTTATTGCATGGATCTTCTAGGAAATTTCTAATTGCTCAAAAGGATCAATGAAAATGTATATCATTGTTTGAAGGGTCCCACTATATTTTATTAATTAAACGGTTAATCTGGCATAGACAAAAGATAACATAATTAATCCAAGAAAAATAACTATACAAAAAATCAAGAGTAATTATGAGCACCCCTCTCCCATTTCTCGCCAGTCAAGCATCTTTCCATTTACTTGAAGTGCTCCTCACCTTTTATTTTTTAGTTCCTTCACCTCCTCCTCCAACTTTTCATATCATATATATGTTCATTTTATGAAAAACCATTCAATTAAATATCCATGTTATCATAAAATTGATCTTTGATAGACATATATAAAAAGTGATCTACATCAAGTACCCTATTCACATATAATTCTATGAAGCCAATGTCATAGTATATAAATCCAAATTCTTAAAACAAAAGACAAAAGAAAAAGAAGTTTCTAAAAACTGAAAATAAAACTTTACTCCAATATTAGTTTAGGTATGACACAGTGCACATTATTATAGTGCAAACCTATGTTTTAGATAACTTCATTTAGTGTCAATAATAATCTCTATAAAAAAATTCTCCATGTTTAAAATCATGGAAATAATTTGCATCTCTTACAACAATTTCTCTTGTAGCAATTGTGGAGATAAATTTTATTGTAGTTGGAGGTTCTTCACAACCCTAATAGTTGTTTATGGGGGACATATCTAACAAACCAAAAGCAATTTCCAACTTTTTCCTATTATGGTAGAAAAATAATTATTTTTCCTCCTTTTCCATATCACTAAGTAAATGTCTTGAATCTAGAAAATACTATCCTACCTTCATCTTCCAAGCCAATTTCTCCAACTTTGCAAAAATCTTCTACATTTGAATATGGTTATTTTTTCCTACACAAAATGCATGTACCTTTTTTTGGCTTTCAATCCAACTACATCTGGGGATATTTTAATTCTTTTATCTTACATTAAACTCATTATCATTTGAAGCGCACACCATTTTCCCACTTCTCTATAGATAGTTGATAAAGTCACATCATTTTTAGAATCTAAATAAATAAAACGTCCCTATAAATACTTCTAAGATTGCAATCCAATGGAAGGGATTCAAGAGTTATTTTTATGGAACATGGGATTCCATGAGGCAAAAAAAAAAATCATATAAGATTTATTAAAAAAAATTCTAATAAATAGAAGACCCTACCTTTTAATTTGCAATTTTAAGTAGGTGCATTTGGGGCAGGGTTAGAAATTTCCCCCACTAGTTTAGAAAATTTTCTGCCACTTTTCAATCATTTAGAGTTTTTAGATTCCCATGAATTTTTTAATTTTTAATTTATAATTCTATATTCCCTTATACAAAATAATAAAGGTCATAGACCGCCAAACTTAAACTTTTAAACTTAAGTTATGAGACCACCCACTTTAAAATACTCCCAAAAAAAAAATTCAATACCACCCAATAATATTTTTAAGAATCCCTCCTCCATGAGATCGAGGTGCTTCATTAATTCAAATTTTTTGAAGGCATTCGAAGATTTTGAAGAAATTCTTGAAAAATTCATTGTGCGCATATCCTACAATTACTACATTCCATGAGGTCACGTTTCTTTGAGGCATTCCATGAGATCACATTTCTTTGGGGCATTTTGTGAAATAGTTTACGGTTGAGGCATTTTTTCAAATAGTTCACATGCCCTATCTGTTCTTTCACTTTCTGCATTCATGTCTACTACAGAGCAGTAGCAACTACAACATCTAACAAAATTCCTCTATCCTTTATGCTTTGTTGGATGCCCATATGCTGCTCCAAAGCTCTCATTTGGCATAGGCTGGGGGGATGCTGGGAAAGGTTGCAGAGACAGGCTTCACACGTGCAAATTGCATTTGCTTGAATGAACGTTTCAACAATCCATTTTGTGGACATCTTGCAATCGCTGCATTCCATGAAACTACATTTCTTTGAGGCATTCAGTCAAATAGCTTACTAGCCTTGTCTATGCTTCCAAATTTTGAAAGCCATTCCAACTACATCTGATAAAAATATGTATATCCTTTATGCTTTTATAAAGAAAAAGTTGCATCCACCTAAGTGTCGCAGCAACGCGGGAACTACTTTTGAATTTGAGTTTATGTTTCTCTTATGTGTGGGAGTTGTAGACTATTGAAAGGGTTGACCACTAACTGTAATGGCGAGTGTCTATTGGAATGGAAATGGTTCAGAGAACGGGACAGGGGAAGTGGGCCCCAACTTAGTGTGTGACACTTAAGCTCTACTGACAAAATGGAGTAGGCATCCATGTTTATGTAAAATCAAAATCCATCGATTTAGCTACACTTCAAATTCAAGCCCATGTGCACGTTTTTTTATATTTTAACTGTTAAATTTTTCATCTAACTGGCAATGCATATAAATTTTGTAATTTTTCTGTTGACTTTGGGACGTGGTCTCATATCGCCTTCTCTTTATGAATAGTGTGTACTATTGTAATGTCAAATTTTGTTTTATGTCATGTTTATGTATTATACATAATATTTATAGGTATTCTTTATTTTTATTCATGTTTTTATGCATATTCATATATTTGTGCTATTTTGTTATTTATTATATCAATGTATTTTTTTTAAAAAGAAATCATCTATGTAGCAAAACATTGTATATGGTGCATACTGTAGACACGTGAAATTGACATCATGCATTTGATTAGGTCATATTCATCCTTTCATCAAATAAATCAGGTTTATTTGATCAATCTCCTAAAGTCATCAATTTAAATTAAATAAATCAACTTTATTTAATTTGATCCTAACATCACCCTCATTGATTAAATAAATCAAACATTTATTTAATTAAATCTGAAATCACTTTTCATCTCCCTTTGATTTAGTTTAAATCCCTAAAATCTAAGTCAAATGGGTCAAAGCATCTAATAATCATCTAAGTTAATATAATCCTAATTAACCTAATCCTAATCACCCATCACATCCTCTAGCTTTTCCCACTTGCACAAATAAATCAATTTATTGATTTATTAATTCATCATTTTCTTTCAACTTTGCATAAAAAGAGAATATTCTCCAAGTTTGAATCTCCCCCCAATTTGGCATGTACATCCAACAAAGCAATTAATAAGCTCTTACATGTCTCTTGCACAAGTCAAACTCAACATTTAACTCTCAAATTCAAATTTGAATCTCCCCCTCTTTGCCACATTGACCAAAATGTGCTCATTCCTCAACCTATCACAAGTTGACAAGTGGCTTCATCTCATTGGTCAAATCATTATCCCACATTGCTCTATTTTGAGCTCTCTTCCAATTTGAAAATCTATAAATGAAAGCTTCATTCTTCAACAAATCCTCCACAATCTTAGCATTTCATCTCCATAATCTCATGCAAAGTCACTCTCTTCAATTGAGAACTGATTTTGTCCACTCCATTCTCATAGCATTTTCATATCATTTTCATATCATGGAGCTTAGTAAGGATTGGGAAAGGGCTTCTTTCCATAGAAGCACCAATCCAATATGAGATAGAGTTAACATCATGTTTTTTATGTGATTTTTCTTTAAGTCATCTTGTTATTTGTTTACATTTTAAAACATGTTGGATTATCTCATATGGATGTGAATATTTGCTTTGTTGCTAATGATGTATGTTAGAATATTAGCCATTTTGGCACCCACCGTTTATCATTAAGCATATGGTTATCATTTTTGTTCATGAAAACTAATGGTATATTGTTGTAAAGGCTAGCATTAGTAAGTACCATAAGTAATTGACGTCTTCTAATATCATTTCTTTTATTGAAATCCATATCACGCATTTTCTATCATCATGTCTTGTCTATAGTTTTTAACTTTTAAACGTGTTAGGTAAGTTTAGAAAGGCGTGCTCCAATTTCATTAAAAGGTAAGGACTTTAAAATCTAGAATGACTTTTTATCAGATTTTAATGTCCGCCTTCAAATTCATTAGCAATATAGTTGGGAGTAGCGCGTGATGGTAAATAAGGTAGATAAAGAATTATGTGAACAAACAAAAGTCTTTATCATAGAGAAAATTTATGCGCTTATTGGAAATATTCTTGTTTCAGAGACGCCTCCATCCTAGCCATTAGGAGTCTTTGTCATAGAGAAAAGATCTTGCACATTTCCCATCTCTGTCAGATCAATTACATTCTGCAATATAATAATGTAGAGTAAATAGGAAGAGAGAGTTGAGTATTGACATTGAAGCTATGGGTATTTGAGAGGCCTCAACTATGTATATGTTTCGCCCTCTGTGGTGCACATTTTCATATCCTAGATTTTTTACCTCTCTCTCACTTGTAGGAAACCATTTATTTCTGCGTCCTCAGATGAAGCCAAGTGACCACACATCCATTGTTGTAGAATAGTATACTGGAACACTAGATTTTCTCTCATAGTTTCCATCTGCTTATAAGTTTTTTACGCCATTTTTTTAACAATTATAGTCTGCACATATCCTGCAATCAATGCATTCCATGAGCTAACAACCTTTTGTTAGACATTCTGTCAAATGCGCAGGGTAGTGGGACGCTAGTCAAAGATTGTGAGATTTGGATTTACACCCACTAATTACATTGGTTTGAAAATCTCTTTATCAAATCTCTGCAGGGATTGGATATAGGAGAACGCTGCAATTCTCAAGAGGAGATACCTGCCCCAGAGGTGCTATGTAGAGTAAGGCTGCAACCTTTCATCCCCTAAGCCAAGGAAGGCATCATGCTAGAAGGATATGATGAGAGGGAGGAATCAAAAAGCTTGAATGCCCACAAGCTTGTTGGATCACAAGAGCTTAGTAATTTGTCAATGAATTTTTGAATGGCGGTGAGATATGACTTTTAATTTTGCAGGATCCTAAGATCGTGTATGTCGAGCATTGCCAGAACTCTTTGTACCCATTTTTCTTCCTGTTTTGAAATCTATTATACTGCGAGGTAAGTGTTATGCGTATAACTTGAGGTATGTGCGAATATTAGATTTACACCTGCCAAATGCATTTGCTTTAAAATTTCTAAAACCTCTTTTCAGCAAATTTATTTTGTGTAACTGATAGTCATTGCATTCCCTACGGTATCATTCCTTGGAGGCATAAGTTCATGTTCCAAACCCCGATGATGGTGCGACCAAGGCATGATTGATGAAAATGTTGCGATTCAAATGTATCCATCCCTTCAATCTATAACTCTGCATTATTAAAACTGTTTGGTTCTGCATATGGTGGTAGGGGCGAGTACACCCATCTATTTGATTTTGAACGTTTTAAGTGTTGTGAATGTAAAGCAAGGTGGAGCTTGGGAGACCAAATAATACATCGCTTTGGAGTGTTCTTATTCGTTGAAAGACTTGTGGTTTGAGCATAGTGGGAAGGACACAAGGATGTAGATGAAGACTGCCCAACAATTTGGTGAGCTGGTCTTGAATGGCCAACATGGGCGATGAGAAGTCCAAGGGCAGCTTGATGGCCATGGAAAGCGAGGTGAGCATGGTGGAAATGATGGGGAACAACATCTACCAGTATAATCATCACAGCTGTGAGTCGATACACCACACCTAGCCTCAATGCTTATTCATTAAATTTTCATTACAGGAGGCACATGCCTTACAGTATTTTTGTTATTTTTCTTACCTAACACCCTCTAGAATTCTTATCTCACAGTCATTATTTTTATGAAAAGACAATTGTTTTGCAGTTTCCTATAACTATCGATTTCAAACTCATGATTTATTCTACCAAATTAATCTTCTTCGACTAGCCTAACTTGGAAAACGTACGCTTATCTCAAGCTCGAAGATTGACAAACTCAGAAAAAGTGATATTCTCCATCTACAATTGGTTGATAGATTTAACACATGGAAGTACACATTAAATTTGGAAACTTTTTTCTTGTTTATGTTGGGATTAGCTGTACTAACAAGTCTGACATCATTTTATGATCAAAATGGTGAACTGCAAGTCAATTTTGTGAAAAAGTTTTGGTTCTCTTCATATGATTTACTCAAATGCTTTTATAACCTTTTGATGTTATGAATCAATATTCCATGTGCTTTTATGTTTGAGTGCTAGAATATTGGATATGCTTGAGAAGGTTTTTTGTCTCTTTGATTACATTCAGATTCTAAAAAGCTTTAATGAAGATTATTTACCTATATCTATAAACTACATGTAGGGTATCAAAAATGCCACATGGAAAATTAGTGTGCTCATTTGGATACAAGCCTCTATTTTGTTCATTAAATCTAAAACCAAAGCTTGTTTCCAAAGATTGTTTCTTTTTGAGACACACTTATTATATAAAAAATTACATTTATTATGTTAAGTTATCATTTATTTCTCATATTTCTAATTTTTGATAATTTAGTAATGTTTGCAGGTGGCATTGGGAAACGATGATGGTTGCTCTCATGTAGGAATCAAATAACGACAAATTTAAATCAGAAAGTGGGGACTTGAACTTGGAAAAGCATTTTTTAATGCTTATTGCGAAAACTTGAGGCATTCACTTCCTGATTTCGTTTTCTGTTTTAGAACAACTTGCTTTCAATTTGGATTTAAAATCAATCATTTTCTTGATCTTTTTGAAGTTGGTCTAAACTTGAACGTTAGAAATTGACTAGTCTTTACTTTTGGGCTAAAGAATTGAACAAGCAACTTCACACTTGATATTGGTGTTTTAAAATGAACTCATCATTGCTTTGGGACTTAAAATGAACATGTGTCTTTTATGCTTTGTAATCTTTTTTGAAAAATAATCTCATCTAAAAAGGCATATACACTTATCTCGCGCTTCACGACGATCTTGAGAATCAAAAGTCTTTTTGATGATATTAAGTTGTATAAAAGATTGCCTCCACATTTTCAATTTGGGAATAAAATTGAACAAAGCTTGCGAGTGTGAATAAACCTATTGCATGTGTTCTCCCTTTGTTTCTAAATTAAGGTTGATCGAACTATGAATATGTTTACTCACTTTTGTCTATCTTAGAGGGCATGCCTTGGGGAAAAAGTACTCACCCAAGGGAACGACTCAACCGGTAACACTCTGAACTCAAGAGTATTTCTAGCCAAGATATAAATGTGGGTACTGGAGTAAATGCCAGTATCACGTGGTTGACTCCGACGAGATGGATCTGAAAAGGGACTCTCGCTGTATGGGTCAATCTCCACGAATGAAAAGTCTGAACTAAAACCCTTGTTTGTAGCAGCCAACCATTCCATCCAACGAGTTTATCGAAGTGGTGCATTGGAACTTAGATTCCAAGAAGTTACTTGCCATGTCTGATCTTGGTTAAAATATAGAGGTTAAGACTTCATTCTTAACATACCTTTATATTTTTTCCTTGGTTGCATGTAAAATCATCTCTTCTACTACGAAGGGCATGAGGAAAGCCCACCAAGAAAAATGTACCAATTGAGCTAGGATGTTATATTGCATGTGAGTCAGTTTGAAAACACAATGCTTTGATCGAAAACATGGGAAAACCAACATTCAACATGAGCATCAAATCTCAAACCCTTTAGGAGAAGCAAATATCCTTGAGAAAATTCACATGCTATTGCTTGCCCTTGGGATTTTATCCTTAGAGGCTTCTAAGCATTTGGATTTCATCTCAATTTTCTCCTACTAAGGTCAACAATAGGTAACTATTGCCTCAAATTTCCTTGGTTTCTGCATAATACACTTTGTGGGATAAGGGCAAAGTTGAGACATTAGACATCTAGATTCAAAATCTAACCAAGAGTGTGTGTGTGGTAAAAAGAATCCATTAAGAAAAGATTAAATCAATTGGGCCCCACATATGTGCTTGGCATCTTTTGGTCGTATGGTTTCAATGCAAACATTGATCTTTTGATTTTAAATTACTTTTAGAGAAAGGCATGTTCTTCACTATCTTGGTCTCAGAAACAAGTCCTTCCTAGGTTCATTTAGGATCAAATCAAACATTTCACCCATCCCAAACATCTATCAAAACCCATCCCACCAAACAACTTTAGAACTTTAGAAACATCATTCTAGACTTGGGTAATTCATCAAAATCAAAATCACCTTGTTTAGTTAGGTGTGTGGGAATGCATCCTTTCTCATACATTTAATTAAATTAGCAATCCTTTGAACAAATTCATCCTAAGATCAAATCTAAAATCTTAGGGTTTACATGTTCATTACCCAAATCAAACCAATCAAAATCAAACCCTAAGTCTACCATTGATCCAAATTCCCTAAACGTTCAACACCCATATCATTCGCTTATCCTTCATCTCATCATTTGTCCTAAAACACCTTAGAGGTCACTTTTACAACAAGGTCAAAACACAAGATGAACATGGGATATAAACTTGATCCATTCATCATGAGTAATCCAAGTCAACTAAACTTTCAAAGCCTTACCATGTCGATTGATTATCAAAACTCATATTTATACAATCCATACATCGGATCATTATCTCCTACAAACCTCAATGGCACAAAAAATTTGAGTATGCCCAATCTGCATCTTGGAACACCTTTTCTGATGGTAGATTTAAATCCAAGTCCAACATTACAAATCTATCAATGGAACAATCAATGCATGAGCCTTCAAACGAACAATGTCATCTCATCAAATCCCAACATGCCAAATGTGAATGTACCAAGTACAACTTTACCAAACATGAATCTGGAAAACTTTGGGATAAATAAGTTTGTGAATCATACAAATGTTGTTCAAAGTCCAAACAAGATGTTAAAAATGCCATGTATTAATCCAAGTCAAGGTAACACCATGCAAAATCAGAGTTACCTAAATCAAGGCAATGTGATTCCCAACATCAACAATGTTCAAATTCAACCTATCATGCCAAATCTAAACATCATCCCAAATTAGAAAATTGTCCAAAATCAATTTGTCTATGATCCCATTCAAAAATCACAAGTATGCATCCCAAATCTGCTTGAACAAAAACCAAATCAACTATATCAAGGGAGTCAAGATCGAAATCAAGATCAAACTTGGCGAGATCAAATTGCTACACTTACCAAAATAGTTGAGTCATTGTGCCAAGAGACATCTCCACCACCATTACCCATATCAACATCATTCCTTGGTTTAGGGCTTCCCCCTTTACCTAGCACCAATCACTCCATCCAAATCAATCCACCTAACACCAATCAAGCCATCACATCAAATCCTTTGAATATACCATCGACATCGCACCAACTGATGGTATCTAGTCAAATGACAACATCAATCTCGACAAATCAAAATATGGTCTCCCAAGGACCTATCACCTCGGTCATTCTGAAACCCTCACGATCACTCCAAGTGTATCTCAATGACTTATCACCACATCCAACATGATTCCAATCCCATCACCACTACCACCAAAACCAAACGCAGCAAGACAATATAACATTGTGCTAAAAGCTCACCAGGCCTACCAAAAGGCCATCCAACAATATCTATCCATGCAACAAGCAACACAAGATCAACAAGTGCAACAAGCCTCTCAAGCTACCCAAGCCTCTCAAGCTACCCAACAAACACAAGAACAAACACAAAAAATGATAACTATTGAGGATAGAGATGAACATCCAACCACTGGTGATAGCATTGACAATCTCCCCACCACAATTGCTGAAAGCAATGATCAAGATCTATCCATCAAATAACACATTGAAGATGTTTCTATCTCGTCCAAAGATCAAATCAATATGTCAAGAGTCACTTTTCAATCATGATCAAAATCCACCAACCAACAATGATCCAATTCAAGAAATGTCAACATCATTTGACCCTATGGTTGAAGGCATTGAAAATCCCTCCCCCACAATTGTTGAAAACAATGATCAATATCTCTCCATCAATGAGCACCTTGAAGATGTTTCCACCCCATCCAATGATCAACTCACCATACATCAAGAGCCAATTTTTAGTGATCTATTTCAAGGAGTGTTAGGATTATTTGATCCTAGTGACATAATCCACGATCCGTTGACCTATGATCATGTTGAAAATGTCTCTGCATCACCTTATGAGTTAGAGGACATATCTCAAGAATTCATTCCAAAGCATGATCAACATCTTTCACCAAAGTCTAGCAGTGGTCCTTTCCAAGACATGTTGACCCCCTTTGACCTCATGGTTACAGATACTTAAGGAATCCTCAACTTGACACTTGATCCAAGTCCACTCAAAGATCAAGAGGATATTGAGACATTTCCCATGCCTAATGATGACATCCAAGAACCCTTTGTAAGCAATCCATCTTTTGAAACTGACCCATGTCAAGAACTTGATCCAAAGCATGTCGAAAGCAACTCCAAAATCATTTAAGATCAAGAATTTGTATCTTCAAGATACTACAATAATCTAATGGACACTCTCCTATCTATGCAAGATGATCATATCCATGTAGCACATACTCCTCCATCTACCCATGAGATGCTTTATGTGGATGGACATATAGATGATCTTCATTCAAAACATGATTCTTTTACTCCTAACATTATTACACAAAAAGAGCAGGTTATTGAGTTGTCAACATCAGGACCAAATATATCCCAAATTCAAACTGAGGACATCAGGTATGCGGATATCCAGCATTATCCGCTCAAGGAAAAACAAGTCAGATAGAACAGTATAATTCAGAGTTAGCAGAGTAGAAAATTGAAACAATGTCACCTACAATGGTCATTTATCAGAGAATGCATTCTAAACAAGAGCCCTCAAAACAAGCAGAATCAAGGAATGAAGGTGCCACTACCACCATACTAGGGGCAACTATGTTGGTCGCGCCCACAAAAGGATATGAAAATCACAGTAAAACCTTTCCTAGGAATTGGACATTCCAACAGGTGACTAATATCTCTTTATGGACATTCATTTACTTGTCAAACCAGGGGACATATACTTTAAATGGCGCAGCACAATATATGCACTAAGAACTAGTTTTGGTCAAAACTTAACAGAAATAAATACTTGAAAGGAATTCTATCTACGCTACAGGAAGGTAATACAAAGTTCTTTTAGCTCAGCTATGATTTGATTAAAACAGAAACCATAATAGCTACGACTGAAACACAAACTTTGAACTAGCCTTACGCTGCAGGAACAGGCACAGGGATGGACTCCCTATGCTGCAGGAGCAATACAAGACTGAGTTTGTATGTAAACTTCAAAGATGAAAGCTAACTGATGATCAACAGAAAAGAACAACTACTAACTAGCTACAAATACTTGCTAAGTGGGCCCCCTTAGCAAGCATCTACTGATTACGCAGGTGCTGAACTCATAACTTCATCAAACTTTATTCATGAAAACAGAATGGTATACATTGTTTTGTTGATATAGAAACTAACAACAAACTCTGTCTCTTGTCAAACAGATTCTACTTTTCATTATCATACTGACTCTTACATGGTATTTGTTAACTTTCTATCACTATGCTTCTATCTTACTCTAACTATCATCTCTCTTCTTTTCCCCATGCAGGAGGAGTACTTTATTTAGAATCAAGAGAGCAACTAACTAACTAACCCTATCAAAGAAAGACGTGGAAGTAAAGTGTATCCCAGAATCAAGGAACAAACTTCATAAATGAATTTATGCATTCAACCCGATTCGGAGAGAATCTAGTGCTCCACTCTTTCCAAATTGACTGTCATTAAAAATATTTCCCAACGGTTTCAGTCAAAGAGTCTTCGCCAGAGCTTCCTCGAAGTCGTGCAGAAAATAGACTTTACTGCAAGGCCGAGATCGGCTGCGCTTGACTCAATCATACTTCTTCAACAACCTGTGAAACACAAGGTAACATATGTGAAAGAAAAGGCGCATGGCACATACACAATATCCGTTCATTAATCACACATTTAAATCTATTTCATCATTCAAAAACTATATGCGATATACCAGTCATTTAGGGAGTCAACGGGGCAATAAATGTAGTCAAGTCAACACAATAAGTTACAAGAATATGAAAATGTTTTGCTACAGGATATCCCCATAAAAGGTTTCAAAAGAGTTTTAAACAACCATGAATAACAAAAGTAAAGGCATTAAAAGTTCATCATAATATCTAAACTATGAGCACATTTTGGGCTCATCACGACCCCCTACTTAGACTAATGCTGGTCCTCTAGCATTAACTTTCCCAGTGGTTTCTCTGAAATCAGTGGTTGCTGCATGACTCTGAAATGGAGTTCCAAACCTGTAATAAAATCCTCTGAAAGCCTGACACCTTTCATACCTATGGTCTTCTAAATCATCATTAAGATTTGTAGCTTGGTGAGGATAGAGGGGCCACATTAGCACAGGAGGTCTGAATGTCAATGGCAACCATAGTTCAAATCTCTTTCGAAGTCCCAACTGTATATATCTGCTTGATCGTTTAAGAGCTGTTGTGAAATTTAGGGGACTGTGAGGTTCGGACCTTCTTAGCCCAACAGTTAATCTTTCCCACCTTTTCTCACTTCTGGTGTATGACAGTCTCCACAATGAATATGACTGTGCCTGAAATTCATCATATACCTGTTTCCTGAGATCAAATATTTTCTCTCTAGCTATAGTATTATTAATGCCATATGTCAGAGTAAACCAGGTTTTCAACATTGCATCGGGGTTTGAACTTTGAGAGCGTAATGGAACAGGCTCATTCCTTTCGGCTTCCTCATATGTTTCCCACTGCCTGCCATAATTTACTTCATTTGCTGCCCATGACATAAATGATCTCAAATGGATATCACCAATATATAGAAGAGGATTCCATTCTATTTCAAATGGAATTAAAAATCCATGTAAATAAAATTCACACAGAGAATTTCTTAACCAATTAGGGGCTGCCTGGTATGCATCGTAAAATTCTTTAGCAGTTTGAAGTATAGGATCTTGATTTCTAGAAATTCTCATTAGTTGGAACCATAAGAACTGTTCCTTAAGGCACAAAGCATAAAATTTGGGTGGTGGTCTACATTCCATAATCTGACCAGTTACTTTTAACATTTCATCCATTTTTGCTTTTAACTCAGAAATTTCCCGTTTCTGACTTTCAATTTCCTTTTTCAGTTTCTTCCTTTCTACCTCCCATAGACTTTGTTGCATGTCAGTCTGGGCTAGGTGCCGGAAAGTTAGGGTTTGCAATGTAACTGTTTCCCAGTTAGCTTTAACATATTCTAGAAACTCAATCAAAAACATCTTCTTATAAACAACAATGGCTTTACAAGTTGCAGGGTGAAATATAGCTTCACTAGGCACATTCAATTGTTGAGTCTGTTCCTGCTCTTGCTGCAAGATGAATTCTTGTTGCTGCAGTGGAGAAGACTGTGCTTCCTTCGAGAACTGCATAGTAGCGGTAGCCAAGTTATCAAGACTTGGTAACCCTTGCTCCATTTCCTTTGTCTCAACTTGTTCCTTTTTATGAACGAATGAACTCTGTGCAGCATTTTTGGACACATTATGAGAAACATCAAATTCAGACCCTACAGACCCTTCTAATATTACAATAACCTCTAGTTGAGGTGAAGCAGGGGAGGTCTTACATTGTTTCCTTGTGGAAACTCTTCTTGACACTGGTGTGGCTGTAGGAGGTGTTTTGGTAGCCTTCCTCTTTCTGGTCTGTTTAGAGGGCTCTGCCCTACCAGAGGATGATGGTGAACTGGTGTTAGCAAAAGGTGTTGTTGTAGGAGAGATGGCTGTAGGGGAAGGTGTTGCAGGAGAAGAGCATTACCTTTTCCGAGAACGAGGGTCAGACTCTGGGGTTTGTTCTGCCCCAGACGACTCACCTGCCTTTGTTTTTCCCTTTTCTCTCCTAGTGGCAGACCTAGTTTGTACCCGAGCAGAAAATTTCGGTGGGGGAGCTGCAGGACCAGGTGCTGTAGAAGTAGATGACCCTTGCCCTGTTCTACTGGTAGACATAATTTCTTTCTTCTTTTTCTGAAGCCGTGGGGTAAGTACCCTAGGGGGTTGTGGAATTTGCAAGCTCTTTTGGGCAACAAATTGTTGCCAGGAAAGAGGTGAGACATCTCTCATAGAGTGTTCAATCAGTAATTTGATAAGGCCATGATGAGCAACAGAATTATCTTTCCCTTGTTGGGTTCCATGGGCACTTTGTTCCAAAAATTTTAATAAGAAATTCAGAACATTTATAACCAACCCATGCCTCATATGACTTAATAATTTGAAATGATAAGAATGCAAGTAGGAGAAACGGCCTTCACAGGTTAAATACCTGATTATGTAAGTGGCGTATTCTGAATAAGGAGGAGGCAACGATACCCGCTTGCATCCCTGCTTGGAGACTTCCAAAGGTCCATCAGTGGGCATTGAAAACTCAGCCCTTGTAGCGGCAACATCTGAAGAAAATTTTTCTCCAATGGCTGGAAGCCCGGTTACTTCAGCAATTCTGTCTTCAGTTGCAACAACTATTAGATCCCACATAGTAGCTCCCCCTTTAGAAAGGGTTCTCAAAAATTCTTCAGCAGCCTCCTCATCAAAAGCATTTAAACTCAAGAAGTAGTTTAACCATCCACAGAGGCTGAATGTGTGGACTGTTTGAGGATTTTGCAATAATAATTCATGAGCTACAGGCTCATGTCGCACCAGCTGACCACCCATGTTCACAGTTTTCCCCTAGCTGAACTCAATTCCTTGCTAAAAATTCAAATTCTCTGTTTCTCTTTCTGTTTAAGTTTTTCTTCTGTCGTGCCGTCACATTTCTTTCTTTTCCAAAAATGAACTTTTTGAACAAGCAATTTTAATCGTAGTTTACAAGAAAAACATGCAATAAAAAGGACATGCGATCATATTTGGAAAGTACCAGAAAAATAATAAAGAAAGGTTATTTGTGCTCACTTACTTAGAGTATGACATGTGTCCTCACATGTACTAAAGAATAGGCAGAGATCAGGTAATAATGACTGGTACTATCATAGCAGTAAATGAATAGAATAAAATAAATCAAATATGCGATAACAAAAGATATGGTGTACCTTTGATAATTGCATGTACGTGTGAAGAAAGATGACGGCATCTGCATGAGTTGACAGTTGGGAATGATATCATAATTAAGGGTGATGTGGATGGATGAAGTGGATGGCTGATGTGGGCGGACGAGATGAATAGATGGAATGGATAGATGGGATGGATGGATGGAAGATAAAGAAGTGAGATGGGGCGATAAATGAGAATGGAGAAAAAAGGGTTTCCTTTAAAAGACCTTTATTATGAGCATGCTTTTCAAAATTACGATGAAGCTGCAGGAGAAAGGCTACCAAGCCAGCGTGTTGTGAGCTTACCTTAGTTTTCTTGATATCTAGAATCATATAACAGAGCCCAATCACCAGCAGAAAATTGCTTGGTTTTTATGTGTTGATCATGCCATTTTTTCCGTTGCTGTTGGACTGCTTCTGTATGCTGTAGGGCGGCTTTTCTCATTTTGTCCAAAGCATGTAGCTGTAGGAGACAATCCTTCTGTGCTTCAAATATTTTCATATTGAGTTCAAGAGCTGTCCTCAAGGTTTTGTGGTCAAATTCTATGGGCAACATGGTTGTTTTCCCATAAAGCAGCTCAAAAGGTGTAAACCCAGTTGTTGTCTTACATGTAGTTCTATAGGCCCAAACTGCTTTAGGAAGTCTATTGCTCCAATCTTTTCTATGGAACTACACTGTCTTTGTGAGGATCGCCTCAATTTTCCTATTTGTTACATCCGCCTGACCATTGACTTGAGGGTGATAGGGGCTAGACTTCCTATGTTTGATTTTATAGTCATTTATTAGTGCAATGATCAGATTCGATGTGAACTGAGCTCCCTGATCAGTTACAAGCTCTCTGAGAACTCCAAATCTAGTGAAAATTTGTTCATACAGAAATTCAACAACATTGTTATCTCGAGCATGAGTCATAGCTTTTACCTCAACCCACTTTGTTACATAGTCCATGCAAACTAGAATATATGACTTGCTATTTGATGGTGGATCAATTGGTCCCACAAAATCCATTCCCCATTTATCAAAAGGCGTGACTATTACCTATGGGTATAGTGGCATTTCATCTGACTTGGTTAGTCTTCCCATACGCTAACATCGGTCACATTTCCTTTTATAGGCCACATCATCCTTGTGTAATGTTGGCCAGTAGTACCCTATTGTAAGAATCTTCATTGATGTTCTCTTTGCTGCAAAATGTCCCCCACATGGTTCATCATGGAAAGCATGCAAGATATCATAAGTCTCATCTTCTCTTACACATCTTCGCATTACTTGATCAGGTCCAGTATAAAATAGACAATTTGCAATCCATGAAAAGTTAAAACTTTTCTCTATTAACAATTTCTTTTCTTTTGGAGAAAAGTGGGCTGGTATTCTGCTTGCTGCTAGATAATTGGCAATGTCTGCATACCATGGTGTATATGCAACAATAGAAAACAAGTGTTCATTTGGGAACCTATCATCAATGACCTCGTGTTCAATAGGTGCAGCTAATTGAAGTCTTGATAAAAAGTCAGTTACAACATTAGCTCTTCCTGGTTTATCAATGATTGTAATGTCAAATTCTTGTAACAACAGGAGCCATCTTGCTAATCTACCAGAAATGGCAGGTTTGTTCATCAGATACTTGATTGCTGCATGGTCAGTATGGATGAATATCTGATAATCTATGATATAATGCCTAAATTTATTCAAAGCATACACTACTGCAAGCAATTCCTTTTTTGTAACAGTATAGTTGAGCTCAGGACCTTGAAGGTTCTTGTTGATAAAGTAGATAACATGCTCAATTGAATTTTATTTTTGACTTAAGACCACTCCTATACCAAAATCAGAGGCATCAGCATGTATATGAAAAGGAAAATTCCATTTTGGACCTTGAAGAACAGGGGCTTTAGTAAGCAAGTCCTTTAGTTGCAGGAAAGATTTTTCATAGGCCTTTGTCCACTCGAATTGAGAATCCTTAGTTAACAAGGCATAAAGTGGGCTGGCAATTTTACTGAAATCTTTTATAAACCTTCTCTAATACCCTGCATGGCCAAGGAAACTTCTGACATCCTTTTGTTTTGGAGGAGTTTGTAAATTCAGAATAACTTCAATTTTAGCAGGGTCGACCTGAATTCCATTCTTTGAAATATGATGGCCTAGAGCAATACCTTCTTCCATCATTAGAAAACATTTTTCACTATTTAGGGACAAATTTTGCTCTCTGCACCTTTTTAATACTTTTTCTAAATTCACCAGTGCTTTTTCAAATGTGACTTCATAGGTAGTGAAATCATCCATATAAATCTCCATATAGTCATGAGATATATCAGCAAAGATACTAATTACTACTCTCTGAAATGTTGTTGGCACATTGCATAGACCAAAAGGCAAGACTGAGTAAGCAAATGTTCCCCATGGACAAGTAAAAGTGGTCTTATCTTGATCTTTAGGGGCAATTTTTATCTGATTGTACCCACTGTAACCATCCAAAAAGGAAAAATATATTTTGCCAGATAGTGAGTCTAGTACTTGGTCTACAAAAGGTAGTGGAAAGTGATATTTTTTAGTGGCATTATTCAACTCTATAATCTACACACACTCTCCATTTTCCACCTTTCTTGGGGACAATAACTAATGGAGAAACTGATTGACTGTTAGAGATTGGATAAATAAAACTAGCATCAAGCAACTTTTGAAGTTCATTTTTAACTATTTCTCTAAGTGCTGGATTTACTCTTCTTTGAGGCTGCCTAACTGGTAAACAATCTTCTTTGATATAGACTCTGTGAGTACAAATTTGAGGATCTATTCCTTGCATGTCCCCATATTCCCATGCAAAAGCTTTATGCTGATCTTGTAGCATTTTTAATAAGTCAGCCTGTTGAGACTGTGACAGCTTGCTATTGATATTCAAATAGTGACCTGGAGACAATTCTATCTGCTTAATGAGATTACTCATAGAATCTACAGGTGATGTTTGTACCTCTTGTGGAAGCAAATTATGAAAAATTGCTGGAAGTTTAGGCAGTGAACTCTCAGAATTTGGTTGCTGTAGGAAACATTGTAGATGGCTGCCATTTGGATCAGATGAACTATCTGTATCAGAGTTAAACTGCAGAATTTGAAAAATCAAAGCATCCCCATTCTGAAGTTGTGAGAATGGATCATTTTGAAGCATCATTAATTGAGCCAACGAATTGGCTTCTTCAGTTTCTTCCCCCATATCTAGCCAAACAGGTTGGGACAAATCTGGTTGAGGTCTAGCAGGTAGATACAAAGCCAATTTTTTTATGGACTGTCCATCAGAAATGGTCATATCTCCATAACAAAATCCTATAAAAGCATCAGCAGTTGCTAACCATGGTCTACCAAGGATAACTGGATATGCTCCTAAAGTTTCCTTAACTGATAATATTGTGAAATCAGCTGGATACTCCCAAGATTCAAGAGTGACAATTACATCTTCCACCATTCCATCAGGTTTAACTGTGGAGCTATCTGCAAGCTACAGAACTATAGGTGTAGACCTAATGTTTGAAATGTTCAAGGAGTCCATAGTATGCTTTGCCATGACATTAATGGCAGCACCTAAGTCAATCAAAACATTTTTTACAATTTGGCCATTTATATGTATCTGCACTATAGGACTTCCAAGGTCAATATACTTTGGGATGACTACATTTTCCAACATTATATCAGCCAATTTCCCTAAGACATGAATTGTTTGGGGATCATTTTTCTTCCATCCAGGCTTCTTCAAATAGGCCTCTTTAATAGCTTTTCCAAAAATGGGAACATCTTTAATAGCCTGAAATAAGGGGATTTGAATTTGTACATTTTTGAGCTGATCTAGAATGTCAAAAGTGGCTTCTTCCATGTATTTAAATGCAGTACTTTGCAACCTCTAAGGAAAAGGTTGTTTGTCTTGGCTTTGCAAAATAGGTTCCTTAGAAACCGTATCAAGTATAGGCATATGCTCAGTAGGAACAGCAGGTGCAGTGGATTCTTCAAGGAGAGAATCTAGTATTTCAGTAATCAGAGTCAGTTTTGGAGTAGGTAGAGTGGTTCCAGACCTCAAATGGATATCATTAATGTTTAAGGCATAAGCTTGATATTGGTTGGCTTCAGCAAGATACATAGGCTGTTGTGGCTGCTATTGTTGCTTACTATTGGGATTTAGCAATGGCTGGGCAGGCATAGGCGTTTGCTTTGGAGGGCCAGGATTTGTGGCAGTTGCTATAGGAGGTGGCATGAGGGCCTGTGGTTGTGGCTGTGGAAGCTGCAGGAACCCAGGGGACTAGTTTTGTGATTGCTGAGGACCTCTCCATTGAGGATTATGTTGCCAATTACCTGTAGGTGGGGTCCATTGTCCTTGTGGTTGCTGCCAACTTCCTTGAGAAGATTGCCATTGCAGGGTTTGATAATTAGGCCAACTTGGTTGAGGTGAATTCCAGGGTGGTGGTGGTCCATATGCAGGTTTCCATTGGTTATTATAGCCAGAATAATGATTACCAAAAGTTAAAGGATCTTGAGGCATACCTTGTCTTTAGGCCCATGGTCTCCTTTGTGCAACAAAAAACACTTGATCATCATCACCTTCTACTAGCTTGAAGTCAGTAGGTAGTTGCTTAGCTTCCAAATTAGCCACCATCTTACATCTGCAGTCACGCTTCTTCTGTCTGTAGTATAGAAAAAACTTGGCCAAAACTGCCTCAGCTTCCTCATGTTTCTTCCGAGCTTGCATAGTGTCTAGTTGTGTAGCCATATTATTAATGATGTTCTACTTGAAGTCAGACAACAAATTTGTTATCTTTATCCGAGAAACTCCACTAGAAGAAGACTTCCCACTGTAGCATGATGACCTCGACCTTTCTTAACTATTGCTTGAGAGTAGTTAAGACATATTTTCTTTATATCATCCCAAGGAAGTTGGGTTATATCACCTCCTCCCATTAGGTCCAGGGCGTCTATACAGGCATCACTGATTCTCCTTAGAAAGAGTAATTTCTGAGAGTCTTCATTGAGAGTATGGTTTGAGTTCCTTTTTAGTGAAAACAAGAACCTTGAAATATAATCTTCTAGACTTTCATCCTCCTTCTGCTGAATTCAGAATATGTCATCACCTTTACTGGCACTCTTACAATATTCCTTATACTTCTCAAGGAATTTCATTTGCATGGCTGTCCAACTATCAACAACACCTCTTTCCAGACTCATGAACCATCTGAGAGCTCCCTCCTTCAAGGTAGAAGGAAATAACTTTAGTTTATGAGCGTCTGAGTTGTAGTCATAACTATGACAGAGGATATCAAACTCAAACAGAAAAGTTTATGGGTCTTCTGTAACTACGCCATAAAACTTGGGAAGCAATGAAGAGGGAATATTTTTAAGATTGTCAGTATCTCGCTGGGGAACAATAGGAAACTCAAAAGCAGGAGGTGGATTATTAGGTGGATTATTTGCCATATTTGTGTGCTGGAATAGCAGAGCAAATGGATTTTCCTCAGGTTCTTCATCAGCTGGGTTAAATGGTAGTTCAACAAATAGGTTTTCAGGGAGGAACCTTCACAGTGCGTCTCTTCTTCTTCTATGCATGCAATACGATGAATAGTGGTTTGAAAGATTGAAAATTTTGACTAACAAACTAAACTAATATTAAAAATGACTTCTGAAAAATCCTTAGCTTGACGCCATCCCCGGCAATGGCGCCAAAAATGGTCGCGCCCACAAAAAGATATGAAAATCACAGTAAAACCTTTCCTAGGAATTGGACATTCCAATAGGTGACTAATATCTCTCTATGGACATTCATTTACTTGTCAAACTAGGGGACGTATACTTTAAATGGCGCAACACAATATATGCACTAAGAACTAGTTTCGGTCAAAACTTAACAGAAATAAATACTTGAAATAAATTCTATCTACGCTACAGGAAGGTAATGCAAAGTTCTTTTAGCTCAGCTATGATTTGATTAAAACAGAAACCACAATAGCTACGACTGAAACACAAATTGTGAACTGGCCTTATGCTGCAGGAACAAGCATAGGGATGGACTCCCTATGCTGTAGGAGCAATACAAGACTGAGTTTGTATGAAAACTTCAAAGATGAAAGCTAATTGATGATCAACAGAAAAGAACAACTACTAACTAGCTACAGATACTTGCTAAGTGGGTCCCCTTAGCAAGCATCTACTGATTATGTAGGTGCTGAACTCATAACTTTATCAAACTTTATTCATGAAAACAGAATGGTATACATTGTTTTGTTGATATAAAAACTAACAACCAACTCTGTCTCTTGTCAAACAGATTCTGCTTTTCATTATCATACTGACTCTTACATGGTATCTATTAACTTTCTATCACTATGCTTCTATCTTACTCTAACTATCATCTCTCTTCTTTTCCCCACGCAGGAGTACTTTATTTAGAATCAAGAGAGAAACTAACTAACTAACCCTATCAAAGAAAGACGTGGAAGTAAAGTGTATCCCAGAATCAAGGAACAAACTTCATAAATGAATTTATGCATTCAACCTGATCCGGAGAGAATCTAGTGCTCCACTCTTTCCAGATTGACTGTCATTAAAAATATTTCCCAACGGTTTCGGTCAAAGAGTCCTCGCCAGAGCTTCCTCGAAATCATGTAGGAAATAGACTTTACTGCAAGGCTGAGATCGGCTGTGCTTGACTCGATCATACTTCTTCAACAACCTGTGAAACACAAGGTAACAGATGCGAAAGAAAAGGCGCATGTCACATACACAATATTCGTTCATTAATCACACATTTAAATCTATTTCATCATTCAAAAACTGTATGCGATATGCCAGTCATTTAGGGAGTCAACAGGGCAATAAATGTAGTCAAGTCAACACAATAAGCTGCAGGAATATGAAAATGTTTTGCTACAGGATATCCCCATAAAAGGTTTCAAAAGAGGTTTAAACAACCATGAATAACAAAAGTAAAGGCATTAAAAGTTCATCATAATATCTAAACTATGAGCACATTTTGGGCTCATCATATGTCTCAAGCAAACGTCAATATAGGGAGCACGAAGAGTCCTTATGATGAAACTAGTGTCAATACTACAACCAGCCACGTCATGAATCTTCATCCAGCCATCACCCCATCCATGAATTGGGACCAACGTCAAAAGAAATATTTTAATCAAAGTACGAAGAATGTTATCAAAGCAAAAGAAGCTGAGAAGCATAATGAAAAAATAAAATACAAATGGATACCAAAGAACACAAAAAAATATTATCCCTATCAAACTCCATTAGTCAAAGAAACTATGGGGAAAAATAAAAAAGGGAAAAGTATCCATCAAATATTTCCACAAAAGAAAAAGCAGGCTTTTCAAGCGATGTACAAAGTGTATCAAGCAGTTGGTCCTAATTCCATGCACACTTTAGTATTCACCCATCATTGTTCATCTTCCCAATTTTGGAGAGTCAAAGGTTCCAAACTGTCAACCAATCCATCTCTTATCCCTAAACACACTCCATCCATGCCTCCACACATGATATCCAATTCTCAAATTGACCATGTGTTGGCAACAACCCTTCATTATAAGGATTTAGAAGGCATTCTATCGCGATGTGTGCATCAAGACAGAGTCAACTCCAGCACTAACAAAGTAGATCAGGAATCTCAAAAGTTGCATTCAAGTGCACATATCTTAGCAAAGCAACTTCTTCAGGCAGGATACTGATGGCACATTATGATAGAAGCATCTACATTAACACCACTAGGTGGGTCAGCATGAATCTTTCAGAAAAAACCAAAAAAAAAACAAAAATGAAAATCCAAAAAAAAATCAGAAAAAGGATTGAAAACAACAAAGAAAAAAAATTTGTCCTCTAGTGAAAACTGCATGGACGGCGCTTTGGGCAGGTACCATGATGAAAACTTAGAAAATAGGCATCATGTGTAGAATCGAGCATCTATGTGCGCTAGTTCAGGAGGAAGCATCTCATCCCATCCATAATAAATCCAACATTCCATCCATCTCATCCATAATAAATCCATCTATCAATGAACCAGTTATCCAATCCATTTTCATTCATCTGCATTCATCATCCAAGTTATCTTAACCTTGATGAAAGTTTGGGGCACACTTTACACTTGCTTATGGTAAACATCTTGACATGGGTCATTTTCATTGATCCTATCCTACCTAGTGTTATCTGAGTCATGAAGCATTATCCAATGAGCATTCTTTATCTGAACACCTTATCTTATTGCAAGATAATCCTTGGCATCCTTTGCATGCTTACCATATCCATCCATCTGTACACCTATCGAAGCATCCACCCATGGTATTCCATACATTGCTAGACACTGGGGGAAGATATGTACATCTTGCTTCAGGAATAAATCTTGGTCTATATCCTCCAACGTATGTAGTGATCTAAACATTGGCAAATGTGAAATCTAATTGGTCCACCACTTGTGAGTAAAAATCCAAATTACTAGCCCATGACATATTTTGACGAGAAGACATTCCTTATCAGTCTTCATCTTTCATCGAACATCAATCCAAATAAACACTATCAGTTGCATCTAAGTTGCACTTCAAACATCACATCAAATCATCCAAACATCTTTTGTTCCAAATCAAGCTTCATCAATCCTGATCAATCAAATCCAATCAGAAAATCATCATCTCGGGATATGGGCATGTGCAGGATCATGGTATGCCAAAAAGTGGCAATGGAGAAAAAAATACGTGTTTCTACGACTCAAAAATGCGAAAATGGTGAGTTGACTTTTTGGAGCTGGGGTGACTACCGAGGCAGAGGGAAAACTTAGTTTTAGGAATCGGATATCCGATCCAAATCGGATATCCGATTTGGATCAGATATCCGATTTGGATCGGATATCCAATTTTGTTGAAGTATATAAAAAACACTCATTCCGATCCAGACAAAGGGAAACTTAGTTCTGGGAATCGGATATTCGATCCAAATCGGATATCCGATTTAAATCGGATATCCGATTTTGTTAAGTATATATATAAAAAAAGGCCCGCGACCAACAGTCATTCTCATTTGTTTTCGGCTCATCGGTGGCGGGCGCACAGTGGAGAGCGAAATCTGATATCCGATTTGGAGTCCATCTCTAACAGGTAAAGTTCTTTATTTTTTATCAAATTTTCAATTAGATTTGTTTATTTTTAGTTGATTTTTTTCAAAATATTGTTTTTTGGTAGAAAAACTAGGGTTTTTTGGTAGATTTACAAAAAACCATAAAAATTGAAGAAAAATAGTAAGAAACTACTTTTTTTAAAAATGTAATGGCATTTCCATAGCATACAGACATTGAGAGCAAATAAAATACAGAGTTCAATCCATGAATTATAGAAAATAGATTTTTGTTGGTTATATTCATATCGCTGATTACATTGCACAAAACATACTACAATTGCATAAATATCAAATGGTGACAGTTGTTGATGCTACCACATTTTTCATACATGTCTACCAAAGCATTTTATCAAACAGTTCACTGCCTTGCTGCTATGGCTAAAACCCTAAAACAGGTGCTTATGAACAAGTTATGGATGCTTGGAAAAGATCTATCAAAGCATAATGGTAAGCAATAGCATAGACAAGGCAGTGAACTATTTCAAAAAATGCCTCAAAGAATTATGGTCTCATGGTGATGGAATGCCATGACAATCCATAGCAATTTGCTTGTCATGGCATTCGTTATGGCATTCCATCACCATGAGACCACATTTCTTTGAAGCATTTTTTCAAATAGTTCACTACCTTT
>VDFB02192013.1:0-15696 GCA_007258455.2 Sequoia sempervirens
AAGTTAAATAAAGACAAATGGACTTATTTGATAAAAGCAACCAACAAAGAATGAAAAATATATTCAAGACCAACAATAATTTATTTTATTTGCTGTAAATTGAATTCTGAATGAATTTTTGTCTAGACCAATTTTAATGTGACATCGATATTTTTATCTGTGACTAATAAAAACAATAAAAAATATTTGAATATAAAAAGATTTACATATTTTTTTTTATAGATTAAATATTGTTTTTATAAATCAACTAAAACAACATTCAAATAATCAAATTATCATAATTTTTTTATGTTACATGAATGACCATCATATTCCAACCTGATTCCTTTGATTCTTTTACTAGCTGAAGCTCTAGCTTTGGCAGTTTCTAGAATGCATTATGACTTCTAATTTTATTGTTTAGATATTTTTGAAGTTTTGTTTTATTTTTCAGCTACCCCTGCAGAAAGACATGGTGTGGCATAGTTATTGCATAGTCAATTGTTGACATCATTTTGGTGGTGGCACTAGTTTTAATGAAGACTCTCAGTTCAAAAAGATAGTAGAAATGGTTTAGCAAGCTTGATAGTGGTTATGGCATGAATTTGGGCAATAAAGTATTGACTAGATTACTTTTCAGTGTATGTTGTATTTATGAACTTTGGACAAGAATTAAGAAGATTGAATTTCACATTGCTTCTATGATTAATCTTCGTATACTAGTGAAGAACTTTATCTTCTTAGGTGGACAAAGATCTTAATGGTAGAATAGAAGTGTGAGTTCCTTTTAAATATATGTATTTAAGATATTTATATTAATGTATATTATTAATCTGTAAAGACATTTTAGAAAGGTCTAGTGGGTGGAGTGTATTGAAATGAGTGTGTAAATTAAAAGTCTTATCTTTTATCTTAATTAAAAGGTCATTTAAGCATCAAACTATTAATATTTAATAATAATATAATTTTTAGGTGAATAAAATTGTTCCAAATTAATATCTTCTGATTGTTTTGATAAATGTATTTAAAATATTTATACTAATATAATTATATGATAAGAGATTTTCAAAGTGCACAAATACCTTTAAAAAAATATAAATTAGGTGGGATTTACTATAAGAGAAATAAATGTATCTTAAGATAAATTGAGGGTTCTATCAGTTATCAAAATTATAATTTATATTTTTAAAATATAAATTTTGATCATTTATTTTAAGAAAATGAAGTTGGGTCAAAATATGTTTAGTTCATCATTATATTGAAAGTCACTTCTCCTAATTGATAAAAGTGATAAATCTAATAATCTTTTTTTTCTCTACTCAAATCAAAGAAATAATTCTTAGATATCTTGGTAGGATATACAAACACAAAGTGATCAGAGGGTTTAGATAAATCATATGCATTTAGGAAATCTAAGGATACATATATAACATAGATTAGACATTCATGGGGGCATTGTATGGTGTATTTAATATTGAGATTAATATTTAGTGTGAGTTGCACATTCAAAAACATTTAATATATGAGAAACTTTGTTTTAAAAAGGAAAAGTGAAATATCAAAATTTAAATTTGTTATCCACATGATTTGTAACTTTGTGATTTAGAAGCATATGATTTTATGTAATTGTTAGGAATTAATGTTCACTTGAATTTGTTAAGATGTTTGTTATACAATTGTTGTACAAATATGAGAACAACTCATATAATAAGAGTGATTATAATATGTAGAACAACCTTCTATACATAATGTATTACTGAATAAATGATGAAGAATAGAAAGCATGGTATTATTTTTGTGCGGTCCCTGAGAACTCAATATGGTATGAGAGCAAGGAAATTTTGTGTGCTAGCTACCAATTTATTCAAAAAAGTGTGAGCCAAAAATCCAAGGAAGATGGTGGAGGCTTATACAGAGCTGGCCATGAAGCACCATAAAATGAATGATTTGAAGCATCAGTTTATCTCTATAAGAAGGGCCTTCGGATCTATGAAAATTCTCCTCAGGACCCCCATGTAGGGGCAAGGGCTAAAGGACGTCTCGGTTATTTGCTTCTATTGACTGGCAATGTGAATGAAGATATTTCTAACCTAGAGAGTGTAGCATTGATGTCGTAAGAAAGCTTTGGGCCTCATCATTTTGGATTGGGATATATTTACAATGATTTGGGTGTGTTATATGAGGAGCTAGAGATACCTCAGGCAGTCGTTTAGATGTTTGCATAGAACATGAAGACATTAGGGGTCAATCTTTCATGGTTAAGAATCAAAACAGGGCCTACAAGAGATAATGCCTCTTTAGACAGGGAGAGAGATATTACATGCCCAATTCTAATTGTAATTCATTTCTAAGATGTATTCGATTGGGGACTCCATTGTCAGTGGCTATAAGTGTGCGCGCCAAGCCCAGATCTAAGACATTGGTGAGGCGACATGAAGTGAAAGGATGTTAGTTTGTACGCTTGTTTGTTTACCTTGTGCTACTATTTTTGTTGCTATGAGATGTGGTATTTCGTTTGTATGCCAAATTATTTCTGAATATGGTGGTGATCCGAGCAGGATATATTTGGTTCGGCTGTCAGCGGATGCATATATTTCTCTTCTGGATTGGTTCATCAAGCAAATATACGAAGATAGAAACTTTCATAGAGCATCTCTCATATTAAAGCTTATTTTTGTATTTCTGGTGGACACAATCCATTGCATCAGTATGAATTTGGATGATCAAGTTTAATTTCATCTAAGCCTTCCACTGATTACCTTTTGGTGTCTGTGTGTGCTTTCCTTTTCTGTGTAATTTTCAAATAAGTTGG
Source organism: Sequoia sempervirens (assembly GCA_007258455.2). Lineage (NCBI taxonomy): Eukaryota > Viridiplantae > Streptophyta > Pinopsida > Cupressales > Cupressaceae > Sequoia > Sequoia sempervirens. Next base: position 2,792 of record VDFB02192013.1, read on the forward strand.
GGGAATATAATATCAATAGAGTGTAATGTTTAGATAGAGTAGCTGGCATTTGTTAACATGGTTTCCATATTAATACTCTTATCTTTCAAGAACAAATTTGTAACAACCGCCTCTCGGTTGCTACTAATAATTTTTTTTTTTTTAAATCCTTCATAAATCAACTCAAAACAAATACCAGCTTATCATCTGAGCATCTTTAACATATCTTGGAAGTGTTAAATTCAAAACTTATCCATTCACCATGGGGCATCATCTCGACATTGCCACTTATATGCTTACACATAGGAAGGTAAGCTACCAAGGTTAAGGTCATTCCTAGACCTAGACCTAAGCCTCGAGGGTTCCTTCTTGATGACCCTGCCTACGTATTCCTTCATAGGAAATCAGAGCATGTGTAGTTCTCCCACCAAGGTCAGAGGGAGACCAATCTCTCCTCTTTTGTGAGATTTCTAATCTTACTTCTAACCCATGACTATTTATTAAGTACATGTAAACTATCAATGTAGCCAATTATTTTGTAATGATATCAAATCACCACCAAGTTATAATTCCACCGAACATTACCAATTAGTAATGTGCAATCATACACAAAGTTACACAAGGGTCATATCTTTTCATATCTCCCCAATTCCCATAGGATTGACTCGAGCATACATCACATATACACAAGGTGACTAGCTCATACACATCATTAATACAAAGTGTTTGGTTCTTGCATACGTCACATATACAAGTGACTAAACTCCAACAGACATCACAAATACAAGGATGAAGAGCCCATGTGTACATCACAAGTACATCCATGACTAACCCACAAGTACATATCAGGTACTATAGTGATTGACTCATATGCATGTCATAAATACAATGGTGATGAGCTCATGTGTACATCACAAGTACATCCATATCGAACTCAAGCATACATCACCTATATATGATGGCTAGGTTCATCTTACATCACAAGTACATTAGCAACGGGCTCATACGTACATCATAAGTACAATAGAGACTAACTCATACATATCACATTCACCTTGGCTAACACACATTTGTCCATAGTGCATCCCAGGTAGAAAAAGGAATGTCAGTGCATTGTGCACTACACTATGGGTCCCATCCTTTTCTCTGGTCAAGTATGCCATGTTTCACATCAAGTTATTCCCAAAACTATGCTATGACGTTGGTCTAATTGTTACCCACCTATTCTTCATTAGAAACTCTCTTCCATGCAGTCCATTAGATGACTAAGCAACCAAGGGTGGCCATGACTAACATAGAGTGGTCCTCGACTACTATCCATCTCAAGCATAGTACTACCCCTAGACACCTATCAATCTTGAGCATAATAGTACAACTCCTTGACTACTGTCCATCTCGAACATAGTAAAGATCAATCTAGAAATAGGGACTGCATGAACAAAATATAAAGTGTAAGAGATTGATAGATGAATCTTAGTGGGACCCATTGGATTACTATTGAGCTAAAGGCATAAGTGAGCTATAAAACTTGTACAAGTCCACAAAATATTAATTTACATGAAACAATTGAACAAGACTAATACTATACAACTCTAATTGGAATATTTTCAAATATAAGAATAAGATTCTTAGAGCAATATATTTAATTTTTTAGTTTTCAGTGAGAGCATACTATATTTGATTCCAATGAATATCTCCTCTTTAGAGTGGACATATATGCTCTTTCTTCCAACTATCTTATTCTTAAAGAAAGCTAGAAAATGTTCTTCTCACATTGGAATGCAAGCTACACATATCATTTTTATCTTTTATTTTGTATTTCTCTATTATTAAATTGATCATATGGTTGAAAACCTTATTTTGTAGCCTTCTAGTTTATCCTAAACATAGGAAGGCTATGTTGGAGATAATTAATATGGTAAAAAATCTCTCTTCATGTCATGAAGTCCATGATTTTAGCAATTAAAGAGTGCTCCTTGATTATTTTATCTTTCTTTACTATCTCTTTAAGAGTGGATTTTGTAATATTTTAGTGAAAGAATCTTGTGTAGGTAAAACATAAGTGTAGTGACATGCAGACAACGTGTGATAGAGATCTTTTTAGTTTTGATTGACCATGAATTTGATCAAGCTTTCATGATGGATTTGATTATCATGATTGAACAAATTTTTCTAGTGAATTTGATATTCCTCATGTGAGAGGATCACATTAAGGATGAGATAACCACACCACCTTCCTTTATTTCCCAACACAAAAAAGAGAGACACTTTTCTTTTATTTTTTTATATTTTTTCCTTTCCTAACAATTTCTCCATTGTAGATACATTCACCAATAATTTGATTGATGTTATTAATTTTATTATTAGTTTTAATATTCTTTAGTGTTTTACTAATTTTATTCTCATCTTTACTTTTATTTAAAAACATCGAATGATATTATTTTAATTTTTGTTTTCAATTTAAAAATTGGGATTAAAATTGTATTTTTTGAGACATTTCTTTTATTTAGAAATTCCAAATTACTATGTCAATCATGGGAAAAATCTAGTAGACTATGTAGAGAGGTTTTGAAATTTGTCCACAAAGTGTTCCATCTCTCTACACTCAAACATCACTTTCTTCAATGGTCGAATAGTCAATATAGAAATTTTAGATTTCATCCCTACTAAAAAGTGGTATATCCAACATCAACTAAAGGAAATAAAATTACTAAATATTGTGTAGGTGTAGGTCCATTCCTAGGAGTTTAGAGTGCAAGTACATTGTCACATAGAAGAGCTACTTTAATCATTTTAGATAGGTATTTTTTTGATCTGTAAGAGAAAGTTTATTGATAAGAATGAAAAATTACATAAATGGTTAGCCATGGCTAACATGCAAAGTTCGCATCAGAGAAACTTACACTACACAACTTCTTAGTGTAAACTTCATTTTTAGAAACCAAATTTGGTGTGAGATTGCAATTACATTTTAATTTGATTTAGCTTTGTGTTGAGAATTTTCTTCTTATTCTCCACTTCTTTCCATTCCTCTTTGGCCTCATTCTTTTGTAATTTAATGGTTTCCATAATTTGAGATACAACCTGTGGAATATTCACACCATTTGGTGCAGGTGATCTCCTTCCACTCATTGGAGAAGATTTGGTGATTGGTTCTCTGACCATAATCTTAGGATTGAATTTTTATGAATTTAGATTATTCATTTCTAATTGTTGAGGTTTATTTTGAGCTAAACTTGCTTCTGCAAAAAGCTTCATAGCTTGATGTTCCTTGTCTTTGTCTTCCTCCAAAATTTGGGGAGGATCTATGCCTTTGAGAAGGTTTTGGCTTTTCCTCCTTCACCCTTGATAGAGCTATAATTGAGTAATGTTGATGTAGAGCATCATCCCACTAGGATTCTCAATAAAATTATTTAATGATTTTGGAGCGGGAATTGGCCATATGGCACATTTCAAAATGCTTCCTGCATCAAAAGGGTAAACCTTTTTAATCTAGAAGTTGCATCCAGTTGTAGTCTACAAACTTGAAGATAATGTATTCCAGAAGATCTATTGTGACATCCATGTATACAAGGATTGAAGAAAAATTTATATGGGAGAAATAAGTCATTTTTGAATCAACTGTACAAAGAAGCAACCCAATGAGTCATCAATTTCTTAAAAGCAATCCACATATTATAAGGGTAACAAAAGATTCAAAAGACTATAGCAGGGTTTAAGTCTAGAAACCACAGTTTGAGAAGGAGCAAACTTTTCCCCCAACACCATTTCTCTTATAGAATGGCATCCCTGTCCTGCATACAATCAAACACCACAATAAAAAACCCTTGAGAACAAGGTAGAATTCTACATTAAACCTTTGAGCATGGGCTTCCATGATGATGAAACCCAATCATATAGATCTGATAATTTGTGGCCAAAGGTGATTGAACTAGCCAATTAATCTGTTGGAAGCAAAAAAATTGCTCACCATTATCAACCTCCCTTTTTAGCTTCTCTAAAAATTTGGAATAAGAGAGGAGGGTTCCTTTCTGATGAGGGTTCTTGGGTTTCTCTTAGAGGTCCCATGCTCATTAGAGATGGAGTTTCACTCAATGATTGAGCATCCTAGGTCGTAGATTTGAACTTTTTTTCTTGATTCAAACTAACAAAATATCCCTAAAGGAAAGGCTATGCCAAAAATTTGAGTCCATCGATCCCTGAGACCCAATAGTAGGGTAGAGAGATATTGAGTTGTTTGAAAGGGAGTTACTTGAGCACCAAAAATAAGAAACCTTAGCTAAACTAGGGTGTGACAATGGAGGTTTTATGGTGATCAATCCTCCAAAGTCCATACCTAGCATTAGACCCCATTTGTGGGCCTGAAGAAAAGGCATGGCAAGGGCATTTTCACCAGCAACAAGGGAGCAAACAAGATTTGACAAGAGTAACATACACGGGAGAGAGCAGCATTGCAAAAAGATAACCCTTAAAGTTGCTATCATTTTAGACATAAATATTAAATTTAATTATTTTTCTCCTACTTTGTGATGAGCATTCCATTTTCATTTTACAAGGATTTATAGATACACTAATAAGAATATTGGATAGACTCACATTTAAAATTAAAACCTTGTTGTGGTACCACTAAGTCATTTACCCTTCCATGATTGAAACTTTCAAATTCTATTATGAACTGTACTTTAATTCCAACACGCTCTCTAAAATATATTCATGTTGATACTGGCCATGACATGAAATTCAAAATTTCATACATGATATAATTTAATTCTAAAAATATGATAAAATTTTAAATATGTAATAGATTTTTTAATTCTAGTTATTTTTCTACTATTGTATTATTATTCATTGTCAGAACTTATAAATTATATCAAAAAGTATACTTTAATTCCAATGTGCCCTCTAAAACTAAAATTTCAAACATTATATAATTTAATACTAAAGATATGATTAACATTTAATTATGAAACATAATTTTTAATTGGAAACTATTTTTCTACTGCTGTGTTATTAAGATTATTTTACAAATTACTGTCTTATAAAAATACTTTTAATAAATTAGATGCATTTTATATTTTGTCACTGGACAAAAATGATCAAACAAAATTTTAGTGCAATATTTTATTTTCCAGCGTGTTCATGGAACCTACGGTACGATAGGATTGATGAAATTGTAGAGAAATTATGCGTTGCCTACTGTAATAATAATAATAGAAAATGAAGCGCGTACAAGAAAAACCTGAAAATATACTTTATAGCAAAAATCGCCCACAAAAAAACGATCGAGGGCGATTAATCCGAAAGCTCGTTGACGAAGCTTTCGATTTCCAAGGCGTTTAAAATCCCTTCTTCACAAGCAATCTGCATTCGGATTTTCAAGGCGTTTCCTCTGTTTGGTCTTTCAGTTAATATTTAACGCGATGGCATTCATGGAGAAAGCAAAGACAGTAACGGCTTTCATGGCCGTGGTGGTTTTGATTGGCATCTGCAACGCAGGTATTAGGTCTCAAATTTCAATTTATTTAAACTTGAAGTTTTTACAGATGATGGGGATGATTGAGAAGTTTTTTCGGTAGAAGATTGTACAAGTATATTTGTATTATCTTTCAGCTTATACGTTTTTAAAATTTGGAAATGAAGCAATTTATATTATACCGCAGTCAGTATTCTGTTACAGAGAGCAAACGTAAGAATCTTAGCCAAGCAGATATTAGTTCAAGTAAGACTCAGCTATTGTTATTGCCCAGTCTGTTCACCATCTGTCGTAGTTCTTCGCTGCAGAGTCTCTCTTAGTGTGGATAGATCAGAATGTTTCAATGATTTTCTAACAAATTGGATGGTTCTAAATTTTCTTGTCGTTTGTTTCTTTTACAAGCTGCACCTGCATCTGCTCCCGCGCCTTCTCCAGAAGTTGGAGCTCCCTCTCCTAACGCAGGCGCAGTGTTTGCGCCGTCAATGGTGGCGATCTTGTCCGTGGCGGCACTGGTTTTAATTAAGATTCTCATTTGAAAAAGATCATAGAAATGGCTTGGCGAGCTCCATTGTAGTTTGGGAATGGATGTGGGAAATAAATTGTAGACCAGAGTTCTTTTTATTGTATGTTAAAGATATATTAAGATGTTGTTTAGATGTAACACAAATCTATATCTTCATGTTTAAACACATTCATGATTACTTGTTTCATCAATTAATTGCATTCTAAAACATACATAATTTGTTAAAAAATGAGTTATAAATTTGAACTTACGTAAGATATAACAAAAGACATAGTATTAAATTTATACAAATTAGTAAAGTATAATTAATAAATAATTTATATGTTTGTCAGAAAGTGGGCCTTGCTTCTACTTGTTTGGCTAATAAGGAACAATGGTTCATTTGAAGGAAAAGGGAACAAATACCTCCTATTATTGAGCAGTCTTTTTCTTCTTGCATGAAGGAGCAGAGGGAAGAATGTAAGACAAAATCTCCTATCAATTCTTCCACTTTTCCTAATGATACGAAGATGGATGATGGATCTATAGGGGTTTTTATGGACTTTTATTGTAATAAGAAAATGAGATTGGGAGAGAAGGATCCTGTGTTAAAGGTTACCATAAGTTTTTGTTGGTTTTATGTCTCTATTTTTTTAGTTTTTGGGTTGTAGTGTTTGTTGTTTTTGACTGGTTGTTGTTCTCCAGTCTATATTCTTGAGTTGTTCTACTCCATTGTAATGATTTGTATGGGATTTAATCAAAAAATAGATAAATTGCCATTTGAAAGTTAGATCAAATGATTGATAATAGCACCAATATTTTTATCTTCTAAGAGCAAACTAAAATATTAATTTAATAATGAAAAAATATGAATGTAAATTTAAAATAGAGTACTTCAAATGTACCTATTAAATATTTTCAATGGTATTGAACCTTCACTAAAATATGATTCAAAAATTCAAGAATTTCACATAACTAAACATTCTTCTCAATACAAAAATAAACAAATAACTCTATATGATATTTAATAGAAAGATTTTACAACTATAGAAATAGTATATTAATCAAATATCACCAAATTAACAAATGTTATAATCCTATATATATGTGCTAAATCCATAAAATTTAACATAAATTTTTTTTTAGACATTTAAACAACTCAAGAAAACAGGTGTCATAGACAAAAACCCAAAACAACTCAAAGCCTCGCATCACCAAAGGCAGGCTTTCAACAACATCACCCACAACACTACTTTGGTAATGGCAAACACCTCAGAAGTTGAATTCCTCTTCCATATGCAAATTAACATAGATCCTCCAAGGAAACAGGGCAAGATCCCTACATCCGTGACACAATAAGCCAAAAAACGTAGCTCAGCAAAGCCAACAAAAGGATAAACCCCATCTGCAACCGCAGACATGGTACCACCTTCGTCCTTGACTCCTTCAAAAATAAAACCTCCCTTGCTCCAAAACCCGCCTCTCACAAAGAAAGAAGTGGGGATAAGAATTCCACAAGGTAAAGGCCGCGGAGATAAAGACTGTGCAATTAAACTCAGAAAACAGAGCCAAGTCATCAACTGAGAAGGGCAGTAGGTACCCCCCACCCCATCAGATCTAAAATGAAGAAAAAACAAACATCAGAGCAGCACACTTCAACGCAGCCACTCCACCAATATGCAGATCAGAACAAAGGCACAAGAGAGACCCCAGAGCACTTGCAAGGCCACAATACCCACAGCCCACGGCCAACGCCAACCAACTAGGACATGAATACACCAAATATATAGGAAAACAAACAACAGCGATATCAGTAGAGGATTTTCAATATGGATATAATATAGTTGGTAAAACTAACTTGAAAGAATAATTTATCAATGGGGTAAGCCTCCTAATGTAATAAGAGTCAAACTTGTTGCACCTTCATTCACACAATTTTTCATGGCGGTGAATTGTTGGTGGTGAATTTTCGGTGAATTTTTTATGGCGGTAAATTTTCTCATAGTGAATTATTGGTGATGAATTTTCTGACAGTGAATTGCTGGCGGTGAATGGTTACATGCATAACTAATTAACATTTAAGACAATGAATATATATGCTTTAAGTTATGTGAGCCACTAAGTATTTCCAGTTAACATTGGAGTAGAAAAATAAAGCATAATAGACATTATAAAGTTAGCGAGTGATTGTGTCAACCCACTCAACTACACAAATGGATAATCTTGATGATCATTATTATTACTTAAATATAAAGCAATGAAAAATCTTTTAAGCCCATGAAAATAAGTAATAAAAGCTCAACAAATAAATGGAGTGCAAGTGGGAGTATACATTATGAAATATACACCTCACACAAACATAAAATTAAAGGGACAAACTACAAATTAAGGAAAAACATAAAAGACAAACATGAGTGATATTTTAAGATCGATCTAGAAATAGGGACTACATGAACCAAATATAAATTGTAAGAGATTGATAGATTAATCTTAATGGGACCCATTGGATTACTATTGAGCTAAAGACATAAGTGAGCTATGAAACTTGTACAAGTCCATAAAATATTAATTCACAGGAAACAATTGAACAAGATTAATATAAGGCATTGAGATTAAAAAATCAACCATACTATACAACCCTAATTGGAATCTTCACAAATATAAGAATAAGATTCTTAGAGCAATATGGGCAACAATAAAACTCTAACTTGTCAATTATAAAATATATGCCAACATATACAACTAAAGAGAAATCTATATATTCACATCCGATCCCTTTATAAATATTTTTTCGATTATTTTTAATAAAAGTAGCATATTTTCTATATTCTAATTTTGTGCATTAAATGTGTAATCAACTTTCATGTATGTTTTCAAATTACACATGCTATACTTTTTCATTACCAACTAATAGACAAGAGCATTTCTTAAGCCACCTAGTATTTAGATGAAAATAACTCCTTGACAAAAAATGAAATAATTAAAGATCAACCACTTCCTCTATAAATCCAAAGGAGTCTCTCAAGCTCAACTCACAACTTATAAAACTCTCCACTTGAAACTCTTTGTTTTTATTTTCCTATGTTTAATTCAATTTCCACCCATCCACTACTCATTTAGGAGAAAGTAAGAGAATCTCAAGAAATAGTTCTAGTTTTTCAATTCAACAAGCACACCTAACACTTAGTCTTATCTTTGATACCTATATCTTTTGGTAATAAAATTTTATGGAAAGCTACCCATTTATTGAATAAACATTTCTAATAATACTAGGCTTTATACTTTTAGGTAAGCCATAATTAAACATTTTCAAAAGTTAATATGATTAGCAAGTTTTTCGAATCTTAAATACCCATATGGGGTTGAAATTATTTTACTCTAATGTAACCCTAGTTTCCATAGAGAAAATATCATTCACATTTTGTACGAAACTATTCAAAGAAACTCAATTTGGCTAAGTAGATTGTCACTATCTCAATCATAGGTAAAGGTGTTGGAAATTAATCAAGAAGCTTTTTTTAAGAAATTGGAAGAGATCACAACTATGGTTGACAACATGTCTATTTTTTTTAACTATAGGAATCGAGTAGCCCCTATAAATTATAGTGTGCCTCGCAAAAAAGTTTCATGTGATTAGTGATGCTAACACAACATGCCCTCCAATACCATGGGGACAAGGGGAGACTATACCTCATCACCTCTTGTTTGCAATAGGATGCATTAGTCAATCAACTTAGGGCCCCCAGCCAACATGTCTATTTGATCCATGTTGCATAACAACAATTGAATCAATTAATTTGACTACTAGTATATAAAGGAATCCATCATTTTTTTAATCAAATGGCTACATATATGTAAATATTAGTACTACCACACCTCTTATAAATATGTTAAGTCATTTCTAGGCCTCCTAATTCTCTTATATCTATTTAATTGATGATTATGAAATTTTTAAAGAAATGGGTCTAGACTAGAGACTAAGGAAAAAAAAAGATAACTATGAATAATATTTTGAAGCTGAACCCTAACACAGAGACTACATGAACAACATAAAGGGTGACAAAATAAATACACAATAACCAATTCCTTGAAGAGCTCAATATATTAATATTAATGGGGCACATTGGATTACTTTGGAAGTAAGAACATATGATGACATGAAATTTATACAAGTCCATAAACTATAAATTCACATGAAACCATTGAACTAGACTAGGACAAGGCATTGAGATTAAAACCTTAAACCATATAATAAAACCATAATTTCCTTCTTCTAAGATATAGATTTATTGCAATGGCATTCATGGCGGAAGTGAAGGCAGTAATGGGTTTCATGGTCGTGGTGGTTCTGATTGGCGCTGCTGACGTGGCTGCAGAGTCAGCGATCAATACCCGTCCTGATATTCCCTTCTTGGCTCCGTGCCTTCCCTTCCTTGCAGGCAACGATGAATACCCATCTCCACAGTGTTGCAAAGCCCTTGATAACCTTTTCAGTACAATTCCCGGCGGTTTCTGCCTTGTGTTAGACGGCAATACCTTAGCTGGAGTTCCCATCGATCTAACCAAGCTGTTCGCTTTTCCCCGACATTGCATCCTCCTATCTCTACTCTACGCAGGTATTAAAATTCAGGTTGGAATTTAGCTGCAGGAATTTTTATTAAACATGAAATAATTTATATATCATGAAAGAAAGAGTATAACGCATCAGTATTCTGTTATAGATAGAAAAGGTAACAGTCTTAACCAAACGGATATTCTGTTTTCGAAGCATACAAGAATTGTGGAATATTAGTTCAATTGGGATTCAGCTACTGTTATAGCCCACTCTTCTCACCATCAGATGTACATTCTTTAACAGCAGCAGATTTATTCTATTCAATTAACAGTCAAGAAGAGACATGAAAAAATGGTAGTACAAAGAAAATCATCTAAAGTCCCCTCGAAAAAATCAGGCCGTTTTAATTTTTGGAAACCTCTATCTAGTTCTGAGAATGCACTCTGATCTGATTTAATAAAAAATAAAAAATCTGTTGTATTAAAATTTTAAATTAATTAGTTGATAGGTTACATATAGTGTGAGATTTGAGCCTGAAACAAGTCTTTTTGAACAATTATTGAGTCGTAGGAAAACAAGTTTCCACTTTCACTATATCAAGGGTAAAAGCTTTCATAATATCATATGAAAGTCTCCAAAATCTTACATATCATGTAAAAGCTAGATAAATGGGTGAGAACATTCTATTTTCATTTGGAGTTTTTTTTGCCAATTGATAGTAACTTTTCTTTTTCATTTGCATTGCTATATGTTTTAAATCTGCATGCAAAGACTTAAAATCAGATAATATCTAATTTCTTAATAATTGTTTGACACTAACTCTCTAATATTTTAGCATATATATAGTTTTCTATCATGTAATCCTTGAACCTCATTTAGGTGTAGTTAATAAATATGATCAAAGGTGCATGCTCCAGGTTGAATAGACAATAGTCTAATTTTTCATGTTCTTTTCATGTGTATATGACCATTTTTTCACTATTGATGGTATACTTTAATTTGCCCTAAAATTTATTATAGATAAATATAATAGTATTCATATATCATTTTATAATTTTTATCCTAAAAATCTATATTAATTTAAAATACTTCAAAGATAGAATATAATTGTTTTAAATATTTAGAATATTTTTAGTAATATTATCTTGAACATTTTTTAATACAAAATTAAAAATTTATTATTAATTGTTATAGTAAATTTTACTTTTGTGAATTTATTAGCAATAGTTATTATTGTTTTAGATTAATAAACATCATTTTATAACATTTATTATCAAAATTAAAATACATATTAATTTAAAATGTTTTAAACAAGATTATTTTAAATTTTTTAATATGAATTTAGTCACTTACTATGAGTTGCACAATAACTTTTAAAAAATTTAATTATTGCTTTCTAATTTTATTATATATATATATATATTATTCATATGAATTAATAATAGTTAAATTATTTGCATAATTTTGTTTTAAAATAGAAATTAATATAACAATAGATATAATCAGTTTGATCAAGTTAAATAAAGACAAATGGACTTCTTTGATAAAAGCAATAACAAAAGAATAAAAAATATATTCACGACCAACAATAGTTATTTTTAATTACTATAAATTATGAATTGTCCAGACCAATTTTTGATGTGACATCGATATTTTTTTATCTGACTAATAAAAACAATAAAAAAATATTTTAATGTAAAAAATTTACATATTTTTTTTATAAATTAAATATTGTTTTTATAAATCAACTAAAATAACATTTAAATGATCAAATTGTCATAACTTTTTTATGTAACATACAGGAATGACCATCATATTCCAACTTGATTCCTTTGATTCTTTTACTAGCTGAAGCTCTAGCTTTGGCAGTTTCTAGAATGCATTATGACTTCTAAGTCTATTGTTTAGATATTTTTGAGGTTTTGTTTTGTTTTTTAGCTACCCCTGCAAAAAGACATGGTGTGGCATAGTTATTGCACAATCAATTGTTGACATCATTTTGGTGCTGGCACTGGTTTTAATGAAGACTCTCAGTTCAAAAAGATAGTAGAAATGGTTTAGCGGGCTTGATAGTGGTTAGGGCATGAATTTGGGCAGTAAAGTATTGACTAGATTACTTTTCAGTGTATGTTGTATTTATGAACTTTGGACAAGAATTAAGAAGATTGAATTTCACATTGCTTCTATGTTTAATCTCCATATATTAGTGAAGAACTTTATCTTCTTAGGTGGACAAAGATCTTAATGGTAGAATAGAAGGGTGAGTGTCTTTTAAATATATGTATTTAAGATATGTCTATTAATCTATATTATTAATTTGTAAAGACATTTTAGAAAGGTATAGTAGGTGGAGTGTATTGAAATGAGTGTGTAAATTAAAAAGTTTTATCTTTTAT
>VDFB02192014.1:0-25831 GCA_007258455.2 Sequoia sempervirens
GGGGAAATATGCAACAAAAGAGAGTGGAACAAAAAAGCAAGGGCGTGCTCCCGAATACGGATGAATATGAGTCCTATGAAATGGAAAATGCCTATTTTAGAGTGCAAATGCAAGGAATCTCCTTGGAGCAAGAGCCGGATATTGCACCCAATCAAGCGTTATTTTCATGGATGGAAGAAGAAGATGCGGTGTTCGCAAATAAATCTTCGATGACTAGTGCCCCACAAGTATAATTGGATTATAACATAAGATCCAAAAGAAGGCTCACAGGAAAATACATGCAACATCCTCAGCCACATCAACTATCGCTACAAGAAAGGAAAGCTCCATTTCCCACCATCCGACCTACTTCACAGTCACATAATTTTTTGTTGCTAGAGAAGGAGATGAAAAAGGAACCAAGCCCAGTCACAATGGAACGCTTTCTTCTAAAAAATGAGAGAAATACCATTGTTCAAGCCCAAGACCCAACCAATCGAAATGCTTAATGTGGTGGAACAATTGAAGAATGCTCCTACCAATGTATCTCTATGGGACGTCATATCTATCCCCAAACAAAAGGCATTGCTTCGGGAAGCATTAAAGAAAGAAGAACAAACGTTGCAGATGGACACGACTCTGTCATGTGGTCAAAATGGAGTCAAAGGATCCGCATCATCCCCTCAAGCTCTAAAAGCGGCAGTTTATGCAAATGACATGGACAATGCAAAAGAGAAAGAGGTAGTCAAGCCAAAGCCCACACCTTTCTTTTTAACACTTATTGTGGGAGATAAGCTTTTGCATAATAACATGATTGATTTGGGGGCTAGCACAACTGTCATGCCAAAACAAGTGGTCGATGCCCTGAAAATTAAGTATGAGCCCCTTGAGAAAGGAATCATGCAACTAGATAGGAAGAAGGTTTCAACCGTTGGTTGAATAAAATATCTATCTTTGACCCTCTTATCATTTCCAAGACAAACAGTCACACAAGAAATACTAGTGATAGACATTCCCCTAGTCTTCGGAATGTGTCTTTCAAGAGATTTCACTGTGAAGCTTGGCGGATACTTAGCACTCGATTGGTCCCACCTAATATTGAGAACCAAGCATGGGGCAAAGATGAAGATTTTGTCTAAATATTTTCATCCCGAACACATAGTGGATAATGCAGTCCTATGCTTTTAAGCAACGCATACCTCCATCTCTCAGCAAGAGAGATTGTGTAGAAATGTTGGAAGATGAAGAAGATACAAGTGATTGGACTCCTGAAGAAGAGGTGCTACTCAACCAATTCATTGACTTTGACCCACTTGAAAACTTTCATGAGATAGGGCGAGGCACCTATGTGATTTTTTATGACAATCAGGGCTTTCCGAAATTAATGAAAGATCAGGAGGAATATGATGATTCAGGTGATAATCATCTATGGACCCTATATTTTGATGGCGCCAAGTGTAAAGTTGGCTCTAGATTAGGCATCCAACTAGTGTCTCCAATAGGATTGGATACTCTCAAATCTTACCATTTTTAGTTCTTATGCTTGAACAATGACGCGGAATATGAGGCCTTGGTCCATGGTCTGATTCTTGTAGAAAGAATGGGTGTAAAGAGAGTACAAGCTTTCGTAGATTCAGAGTTAGTGGTGAGCGAGGTCTGTGGGAAAGTAGCCATGAAGAACACAAGAATGAAGTTGTACAGACATCAAATTTGGGACCTAATTGAGAGATTTGAATCCTTCAACATACAAGTTATTCCCCAATCTCAAAACAGTGTCGTCAATCGTATGGCTTCTGTCAGTTCGCAATTTGAACCAGTTTCCGATTCAGTCAAGCAAAATGCAGTACAAGTCATCGTCTAACCCTCAATTCCTGACAATGATCAAAACTAGAAAGTTTTTGATGATGACATTCAGATTGTTGCCTTCATACAGAAATCAGGAACAGCTTTCGACTATTCACTACCAAGAGCAGAATTTCCCGAAGAGCAGGTCATCCAGTTAAAAGGGAATAAGCTTCCTCAAGGATTAATTTCCCTTGAAAATCTCTTTGATTGTGAAGACGTAAGAAATGGAAAGCAAAGATTCACTACGGACGCTAAGGACTATGAAGAGCTTGATGTTGGAAGCAGCAGAAAGTTAAAGGTTGGAAGGGAAGTTCCTCACAGGGATAAGAAAAGACTAAAGGATTTATGTTTCAAATATGATGGTGTCATTGCCTAGACCTATAATAATCATAGAGGGTATGACCCAGGCATAATTTAGCATACCATTGACTTGGTGGAAGGCTCTAAACAAGTCTGAAAAAAGAAAACGCTAGTTAATCCAAAGGTCGAGGCATTTATGGCGCAAGAGCTCACCAAATTGGTCGAGTCAAGAATCATATATTCGATCAAGCATTCCACCTGGGTGTCAAATCTGGTACTAGTCCAAAAAAAGAATGGTGATATTAGGCTTGGTGTTGATTTTTGAGATTTGAATGAAGCCTCGCTAAAAGACCACTATCCTCTATTGTCGATGGAGCAGATCCTACAGACTGTGGTTGGATCAGAGATGTTCTCTTTACTATATGGTTTCTCAGGCTATAACCAAGTATATGTGAAGGAAGTCGACCAACATAAGACAACATTTACCACTAAGTGGGGAACGTTTGCGTACTCAAAAATGTCATTCAAACTTTCAAATGCTAGTGCAAATTTTCAACGAGCAATGGATATTGCTTTCAAGGAATTGATTAACCTAATTATCTTAATATATCTAGATGACCTAACAGTCTTTTCAAATTCAAAAGATGATCACTTTGACCATCTAGAGAAGATTTTTCAGAAATACCAATAGTTCAAGATTTCTTTGAATCCCAAAAATGTTTTTTTGGAGTACCTCAAGGTAAGTTACTTGGTTTTGTAGTGTCTAATGAGGGAATACCAATAGACCCTGAGAGGGTGAGATCTATAATGGAATTACCCCTGCTATTAAATCATAAAGGACTACAATCTTTTCTAGGGAAGATCAACTTTGTCAGCAGATTCATATCAAATTTCGAAGACATTGTGAGACCGATCACGTCGATGCTTAAGAAGAACCTAATTTTCAAATGGACCCCCGAGGGTAAGGCATCCTTTGAGCAGATAAAGATGGCCATCTCTATTGCTCCAGTATTGGCTAACTCTGAATTTTCCAAAGACTTTCTACTCTATGTGTACAGTGGCCAACATAGCATAGCTTCGGTGCTCAATTGTATGTGAGAGTTCTCAATGAATTCCATCACAGTCCTAAGGGTGGACATTTCTCTGCCAAGACTACCGCTTTAAAGATAATGTGAGTAGGATATTATTGGCCTTCTATGTTTTCTGAAGCACATCATCTAGTGCAAAAGTGTACCCAGTGCCAATTCTTTTTTGGAAAAAGAAAGAATGTCGCTTTTCCCCTGAGTCCAATTGTAACTAAGGAGCCCTTTGCTCAATGGGGTTTGGATTTTATTGGAATGATAAATCCTATTTCTAGCATTGGACACAAGTGGATCCTTATGGAGACTAACTACTTCACAAGGTGGATGGAGGCTGCAACCCTAAAAATGGCACAGAGGGTGAGATTGTCAATTTCCTTGAAGAGCTGGTAGCCAAATTTGGCTCGCCCAAAACCATCATATCTGACAATGCTCGAGTCTTTGTAGGTTCAGGGATGTCAAACTTTGCTATCAGACATGGAATCTTTCTTAAAACTTCATCGAATTACTACCCACAAGGAAATGGGTTAGCAGATTCAACCAACAAACACCTAATTAGGTTAATCAAGCATATTGGGTCAGAACGACAAAGGGACTGGCACAAGAACCTATGAGCTGCTTTGTGAGTAGACCAGATTAATCCTAAGAAAAATCTGAAGACCTCCCCTTATGAACTAGTGTGTGGAAAAGAGGTAGTGTTACCTGTTTCCATAGAAATTCTTGCCTTACAACTACTGAAAGCCCTGGAAATTGAAGAAAGTGGCAGAATGGAAGTATGGTTGGAAAAACTCCTCAAACTAGAAGACAAAGAAAAAGCTTATGAAGCCATGATTGGCCAACAACAGACAGTAAAGCAATGGTTTGATAAAAAGACTTCTTACCCAGAATTTGGAGAGGGTATGCTAGTGCTAAAGTACGATGAACGTACTACAAAACTAGGGTGACACATAAAATTTGAAGCACTATGGAAGGGACCCTTCTGAATTAGCGCGTGCAAGGAAAAGAATGAATACGAACTTGAAGATATGGATGGTAATACTTTAGATATACCAGTGAACGGTATTTATCTAAAACTATTCCATTAAAATATGCAGTTCTTTAAAAAATTTAACAGTTATGTACCATATGTAAAAAAATTGTAAATACGTTCTAAATTTTGAGAATAAGCCTTTGAATAACACAAAAGAAGCAAAAAAATTGTATTATATTATATATTCATCAAAAATTTACAATGTAATACAAATCCCGAGGCTCAGATTTAAACATGAAGCTGTCTCGAGCAAACCCAAAAGGAGTTACAAAGCAAAAGATGCAAAAGGGAGGAAACATGCAAAAAACAATAAAGAAAAGCCTCTAGCCATTGTCCAGGAAGCAAAAAGGGCTTGTCATCGGGTTCTTCTTCTTCTTCTTCTCTGTCAGGACTCAAAAGGGGTTGAACACAACACATGTGGGCTCCATATGATGGTGGTTGTAGGCCTATTCACCGCAGCTTTACACCAGAAACTCGAAGTGCTTCCTCCAGGCAAGCCCTGGAACATGCTCCACATTGTACTCCCACAGCAGGTAGGTGGCCGCTGGTTGAGAAGATCAGTGGTGCATCTCAATATCCATTATTTGAAATTCAGAAAGGAAGGGCAACAAAGGTACGTCTATCCCAAATTTTATGTTCCTACAGAGATCCATGGCACTCAAGATACCAATGCTAGGGATAGCCACTTGCACTATCTCGCCAAGCCCTTCCATCACCGCAACATCGAATATTTGGTTGCACAATTCAATTATCATGGGTTTGGCCATGTTCAGGTCAAGCAAGGAGGTGATGAAGTAGGAAAGAATGTTGTAATTGCTCTAGAGTTGGTTCTCATTGTTAATGAATTCTTGGCCAACTACCCACCTGAATGCAACCAAGGAAAGACGGTCGCACTTCTTCACCAAGCACTTAATTTTGTCACTAGTGACCTCCCCCACAAAGTAGTATTGTGTCATCTATGGGAGAAGCCTAATAGGAGTTCCTAAGCTAGCAGACATTCTGAGAGAGCAGTGAATTGTGGCATAATGGGAGACAACGAAAAGCTTGCTAAACTTAAAAGTTATATTTCTGAATGAATATTGCATAAGGTGGCTTAGCTATATATAGAAAGATAAGCCGGAAAACCCAACCAATGGAAGGTCTATTTTTGGCCGGATGGCAATGGGAAAACATCAAAGAAAAATGGAAGAGGGTAGATAAATCATATGGAGAATCTGACAAAAGGTCTTAAGAAATAAATTTGGGCGTTGGGAGTAAATGCTCTCGTATGTCGATTGTTGACGTGTGTCCTTTGCCATCATCAGCACCAGCCAGCTTATTTATGTGAAAAGACATGGATTAATGAGCTAAGTTCTAACAAATTAATGGGCACATCTTTTCAAAGGTACCTTGCATCAATTCAACATGATTATCATAGCAAAAATCATGCATTCCAATGCAATTAGTTTATTTGTGAAAGAGGCGGTGAGGAGAATGTACTCATTCCATTCTCACAGCATTTTCAGCATTCTCAAGGGATATAGATCTCAAATCCACACATATCACCTCAGCAGCAGCATTTTATGGACCAGCAATAATGGTGTAGCCTTAACTACATGTACGATCAAGGAAATTAATTGCACTCAAAAGTAGATTTTTCTAAAGCAAAAGCAAAGTGGTCATTTTCATGAAGGAAACTCTCTGCAATTTCCTGATACAGCCATCAACCTCTGGTAGAGAAGTTGTAACTCCAAGAAAAAGGCCTAGTTACGCCAATATTTTTGGGCAGAACTCATTCGCCAATGCCCCAACACATGAGGAGTAGCCATTCAAATTCTGTAATAAGGTGCAGCCAGATAGACGCATCCTAAGAGAGGTGGTCCAGGATATCGTCGATAATGTTTTTGACCCTAGGTTGTCAGCTAACCCTAAAAGTTTTAGTGAGGGTGTGTTTCAAAGAATGGTGGAGCATGAACCGTCAGAAGGTTTTGTGTTTTGGCTCTGAAATTATGGTCTGCCACAGTTCATACTACTTGTCGTACACCCATGCTCGAAGTTGGTCGACACATGTGCTAATAAATTTAACAAAAGAAGAAAAGCCATTGAGGGTAGTAGGATCAAATTTACCATTTTTGTCGAAGTCATATGGGATATGTTGTGTATCCCTATGACTTGGGGTGCTAAACATTTTGATGAAGAAAAGATGGAAATCTTCAGGGAAGAAATGGCCAGGGAAACAAATTTTTATGAGGACGAGGTGAAGTAACTTCCAGAGAGAGTCATCTTCTCTTTCCTCTTTCATGCAGGAAATTCAAGGACACACAGGTCGTATTCTTGATACTGGCCTGGGTTTTCGGCCTTGAAGATGATGAGGAGGTCAATCATTTTCAGTTGGGCTTGGATTTTGTGCTAAAGAGGGAAAAGAGCCATAAATACTATGGTTTTGCTAAGGTGATAGCTAGAAACAAGCTAGAGAAACTAAAAAATTACAGTACTAAGTCTAAATTTGGGTATTCTTCTTTCTTAGCTCATTTAGTTTTGCATCAGAATTCTGAGTGGCTGGAGAGAAAAATACCAGTCTCTAGGTTAGATGTAACAGGGTGTCTTCAGCTAGTTTTAGTATGGACCCATGTACTTTTGAAAATAGGGGATTATTATTGGTTTATAGATCATTTTCTAAGGGCAGTGATTCAAGATTTGTTGCCACACCCTATGGGCTGTTTCCCTCCTGAGGTCACACAATGGATGTAAAATCCATCAACCCCAATGGATTATTTCTTGGGTGAGTATTTAACATCTATCATATTTCACAGTATTGTCAGGGAGCCTTTCCGACTCCCTAGATTTGTGACAAACAAAGTTTTTATGGTGCCGAAAGAAACAAAACAAAGATATATCTACTTCCCCTCACAATTTCCAACAGTCAGGTAACACTGAACAAGCAGAAGGCCAAGGGCGAGCTCACAAATCTATTGGCGGCCTTAGGCTTGGTTCTCATTTGTGACGTATAGGACTATAACTCCATAAGGCACTTCAATTTGAAACATGAGAGTCAGGAATATTTTGAGAGGAGGAGGAATATGACTCAAGAAATGTTGGAGGTATACATTTACTTGGCTCACGTTCCACTCAAGTGACCAAAATGGCTGAGTTTCTTTGTGTCGCAGGCAGAGTATCAGAAGAATGCCCTGATGGGAAAATCCCTCAACATGTAGTTTAAGAACAGGGGATCAGTCGGAAAGGAAAAAGATAGACTTCTAGAGATTCTGACAAGAAATGAGATGCCCCGATGCCCCATTCAGTAACTTTCATCCACACGATGAGGAGTTCAAGGACATTTATGATCGAGAGGCTGACTCTGACAATAGCAATCTAGAGACTAGTCATGAAATTGATGAGGATCAAATTTTGCATCATGCTTCTCAACCTCAGGAATCTGACAATCGAAAAGACTCAAGGCAAAGGGACTCACAAGCCATGTCCTCCCCTAGTGCCTGAAGTAAAGGAAAAAGGACCCGACAATCCCCAAGAGGGTCCGCTACGATCATCGAAGGCCAAGTTTCAGAGGGATTAGCTTCCAAAGGATCAGAGCATACCAATTCTAGTCATGCAAAGAGAAGATGTGTCCAAGACCTAGGATCACCTAATGCTCTGGCCCGAGGAGAAGAAGTGGAGTCTGCCCTGCAAAATGTTCTGACCACTGTGACCCAGGTAAGTTTTCCTTCCTCTCTTCTTCCTGTCTCCACATCTTTGGTTACTCCTCTACCCCCTCCCATGGAAAGGAATCCTCTGTCCCCAAACCCTGAGCTGATAGTCCTGAATACACCCCTAGCCACTTTTAACGAATCTTCTCAAGTTACCTTGCGTGTCGAACAAGCATCATCTGCTTCGACCAATATTAATTATTTGATTGCCCTGTCAAGGGCCCCAATTGAAAGAGAAAAAACCTTTGTCTTACCCTTCACTCCTGGCTCATCTACTTCTGGGAAGGAACCTCTCCTTCAGCCCGTTTCTCTTTTCACCCTAACTAGTTTTTCCCCTGCCCAACCTCAATTTGGTATCCCACTTTTTTCAATGATAGCGCTCCCTTTTGCGTCCCCGCATGCTCATACATCCAAAATTTCTCCTTTTGTCACCCTTTTTGGATTCCCTCCTAGTGATTACATTGTAGCATAGATTATTGATGTCCCTCAGAGTCTCCAAGAGCATTTCCATGCGACCAAGCAAGCCCGATAGGTTAGAAAGCAAAAACAATTGTTGCAAAATGTCGCGTTGCTAGCAACCAAGAAGATTGAAGCTTGCTTCAATGAAGAGTGAAACTCTCTGCTAATCACTACCATGAAGTCACTCGTGTCCAAGCCTGAGGGACAGATGCAGATGGAAGACTACAACATCAGAGCCATGGGCCTGGATTTGAACAAAACTCGCTCGCGCGACAAAGTGGTACTAGTTAAGGCCACTCAAAAGGAGGTATATACAGACTATGAGATGCTAGGTAGTAAATTGAAGAAGCGCAAGTTAGAGGTAATAAATGTGAAGGAAACAATGAGTAGGTTGTAGAACGAGATCTGAGCCAAATATGTCGAGATGGCCCGCATAAGGCAAATACAAGGTTAGCAAGGAGAAACATCTAGGTTGTTTGTAGAAGCTCAAAGTGAACGGGTTCAGCTTCATGCTGAACTTGAAAGATTAAAGGGTGAGTTGGTTACTGAGATCCAAATGAATGCAGAGCACTAGCACACTCAGGAAAGTATGAAAAGAGAGCTAGATGGTGTCTGATCTCAAACTTTCAATGATCTTCAGAAGGCCTGCATGGAAGTAGAAAATTCAAAATAGGATATCAGGAGTCTGAGCTCAGAACTAACTAATTCCCTCAAAGAAAGAAGTCAAATGGAGGAAAGTGCAAGAGCAAGGTAGGCCCAGTTTAATCAAGAGCTAGCCACTGCGCAAGGATCTAGAACCCTCCCAATAATGAAGAAGTTGATATCTACACATTGGAAGTGGATCACAGTTGTTGTTGCCATTCTCAGGCCCACTTTACAATTCTTAAGAGATGTTCGGGAATTGAATGTTAAGGTTGGCCCGATGGTTGATCACTTTATGCAAACATGCTCTCCCTGACTGGCGGAATCGCAAAGCTTTATTTCCAAGTTGTGTGTAGCCACTGATAAGGCTCTAAAAATTGTTGGGATTCCCTATCGAAGGGCCACCTCCATCAAAGAAAACAAGATCATCAATTTCCACAAGGTTGCAGCAAAGTGCAAGGATTGTCAGACGGTGCTAAACAAGTGGGTCAATGAAATCAAGGACTTTGATGTCCTAGTTGACTTTGGGCTACCCCTCTTCTTTCATCAAATGGAGATGTGCTAACAGTTGAGCAGGTCATGGACGCAATCTGACGCAAGGTCCAAACTTCTATAGAACTCCCAGGTTCAAGCGTGACACCCACGGTTGATGATGTTGAGCACGAGATATTTCCTCTTTCTCTACTCTATTGTCACCTTGGGGCAGTTTCTTCCAGATGGGGATTTGTTTCTTTCAAAGAATTTTTTGAGCTAGAGCAAGCATATGGGCACATTCATACTCTCATCCAACCGACTGATGCAAATTAGGAGGTGCAACATTCTGCTTTCCTCAAACTCCAAGAATTACCAAAGGCTTAGGTTCATGCCTCCGCAAGAAAAGACCGCATGTGAGTCACTAGAACTATGAAGCATTTTTTCCTTGATCATTTGTATTGTTGGTGTGTATATGTTTTAGGCTTTGGATGTGCCCGCGCTTGAGTAAAATTATCAGAAAGGTGCGCAATACGCCATGTGGTGGTTGCGCGGCTTTCATTCTTCGCCTTCCTTTTGGGAGAGAGTCGGGCCACGTGTTAGCTCATTGGATATTTTCTCAAGGAGCTATATTGATTGCCTTAGGAGTTTTCACCTAATCGACATGTCATCTCTTTGCTGTGGGTAGATTGTGCTTCTTATGAAGCGATATCTTTTGGGAGTTTGTCAGAGCTTGCTGGCCTTTTTCTTTTCTTTGTTTTTGAGATGGAATCTTTGAGTCGATGTCGTTGGATGACGTGA
The DNA here is from genome assembly GCA_007258455.2 of Sequoia sempervirens. Classification (NCBI taxonomy): domain Eukaryota; kingdom Viridiplantae; phylum Streptophyta; class Pinopsida; order Cupressales; family Cupressaceae; genus Sequoia; species Sequoia sempervirens. The sequence continues at coordinate 10,290 of VDFB02192014.1, forward strand.
TTGGTCAATTGGACCTTTTTCTAGGTTGTTTTCTATGATTTGATTGTTTACAGACAACTATCTTTGCTAAATATCTAAAGAGCATTATTGCAGAAATTGAGAATTGATGAGAAAAGATTGTTGTAATCTAACTAAAGATCTACAATCAGATCATGTGCTATCAAATGCCAACACCTAGCAGCAATTACTTTTGTGTTGTGGCAGTGGTTTCTTCTTTTTGCAACTATAAATGGGAGATGGCGATAGAGGAAAGGGTTGGATTCCAAGGTTCAGTTTCTTTTGCTGAGGAAAAGCTTCTTTATCTTTCTTAGGTTATAGAACTATTTTCAAAAGTAAAAGTTGTAGAACTGCTTTTCTTTGGCATGTTATATCTCTTAAAGCTCAAACTATCATCGGATTGGCATCTGAACTCTGTTTTAAAGTTCATTTGATATTTAAAGCATGAATTATTGAGAAGAAATCTTCAAGACTGTGCATGTATGGCCTTTATCAAGCTTTCTTTCTTTATGCTTTCATTCTAGATGAAACACTATGTCAAGCTAAATTTGAATAGTTTAAGTGGATGATTTCCATGTTGTATGCTTGTATGGTAGAACAATAACTTGTGAAAATTGGATTATGTCAGTGGACTTCAATATTTTTCTGAAGGGTTGTTGTTTTGTTATATTATGTTGTATTACTTGAGAGAGAGTTTATGCAATTTTTGAACATTCTTCTATTACCCTTAGAAATCTTTATGTTTGATCGAACCTTAATGAACATTGCCTACATAAATATTTGAAAGTCTGCATTGTGCTTGTTGTTAGCCTTTGATGTTCATTCTCTTTCCAACAATGAAGGGTTGGTGTTATTTGTCTAATTATATCACTCATAGGAATGATTGGGTTTGAAATGTTGTAAAATATTTGGCACATCACCATTTTTATGTTTTATTTTTGCATTTCCTTCTACCCTTTTTCTCCAAAACATAAAGAAGAGTCGACTTTCTATAAAAATCTTGGAGGTATTCAGTGAGGTGCAAATGAATCCTCCACTCGATGAATTTCCCATAAGATTGTTAGAGAGGCGCAAGCTTTGATGATCAACACATTCAATATCGAATAGATTACTTGACTATCATATTGCTATATAATGAATGTACTTGTATATATACACAAATACACTTGTAAGCATTAATGCTTATTAGGAAAGTGTACATATGTATATATTATATAAGTACACATGTGTATAAATATATACATGTATTATTATTCACAGAATATGATAAAAGAGAACTATACATCTGATTATAGAATGGGTATATAATATGAGTATAAGAATATATATATAGAGAGAGAGTATATAATATATGGAATGATTTCATGAGTATATATATAATAATGCAAATATAATATAATGGAAACATTATATGTGTATTATTAAATATACATTTGATATGAGAATTTTTTTAAAGAGGCAACATTTTTATACAGTAGATCACGGCCTTGACTTATGTTGGAGAATAAAGGATATTATGAAGTTTTGGTGGGGGTTTTTGAGTGTTGTTCTAAACTACGTCAAAAGAAAATAAAATGATTGTAGAGGCTTATGAAAGCCATTTCTTATATACTTTAGAACATGCTAGCATCGTTTGAATTCAAGCTATGAGACCCTCAATCCGTCGAGACTTGTTGGTGATGAGAGTGGGAGTGGGCCTCTCAGTTCTCAGGCTATTACAAATAGGCTCTTTGTTCACAGCAGTCCCCACTAGAAACCTCTTGTTTTTAGAAGCCTAGGAACCTTTCAGTCATTACTTGGTATAGTGCAAGGTATATTATCATGCCTGAAGATACTCACCACTGACTCCCTTGAGTGGTGATAGAAATCTTTGGGTTGGAATTATTAGCCTCCCAAGGAGAGAGGAAAGGTGAGCCTATTGTCATATTGGGCCTGTGCCACTGGACCTATAGCTATATTTGCTCTCAAAAGAGAGGTGTTTCGCACTAATCTTGGGGTATTTCAGTGGGCTATACCAAGTATACAAACCTTTCTGAATAACTAGGTTGTGCTTGTCTTAAGAGTGTCTTTATTTGTGATATACCAGTAAGGCCATTACGCTCTTCGCCCTTAAGCCATACCCTTTTTTAGTTAAGAGTCAACAACCACTTTGTCTTCCAAGTGCTTTATAAGTGTATGCTATCTTAAAATTGAAACTCTCATGCAAACAACACCTTTAAACACTTCATTCTTACGAAGAAAACCATTGTTTATATTGGAACAAGTTAGGGTATATCCTTTAATATAAGTTTTAAACTTAAGTGGCTCGAGACCTATCAAACTTTCTTAGTCTATCTTTCCACATCCACCTTTGCATCTCAAATATTGATTGCATCATTAGGTTAAATTTTTGTCTCCCCCCTCTTGGGTTAAATCTTTGGTTGGTTTATCCTTCTTTGATTAACCCATGGTTGTCTTTGCATCCTTAGGTTGGTCTTTCATTCCCTAGGTTAAGCTTTGGTTAATATTTTCATCCTTTAGATTAATCTTTGGTTAGTCTTGCATCTATAAGTCAAAATTCATTCCATCATCCACTTAACCACTCATAAATCCTACACCAATACAACTATCATCACTGGACCATAGTTTTCTCTTGAAGGTGTCTTGAATCTCATTCAACTCTCAATGTCTTTTCCATTGTTTCCCTAAACTCACAAATTTAGTTTGGGTGTGACTAGACTCTCGTATTTGTCTTTTGAGATTCTAGGCTTCTCTTGAGATACTTAGGTCTATTACCATTCATATCCCATTGTCTATTCATCATTCATCCACTATTTATTTTTCCCTAGTTAGGTTGTGATTCAACCTTAGTCACTCCTTGGGGTTGTTTTGATCTCTTGTATTTTTTATTTGGAGCTTGGGGATCTTCTGTTCGATGGCCATTTTTAACCCTAGTAGTAGACCGTATGCTTCTACCATATAAATCAACCGCTCCCATCACATGAAATATTTGAATCCGCATCATTAGCTCAGTAAAAGATCATGTTAACAGAAGGTAGGAGGAGAAGATCAATCAGGTTAATAAAATTAATGTTTTTATGTTGTAGCGTTCTTCATTTTTGTATCAATTTGTGAAGATAGGACAATGTTGGAAAGTATCTTTATGTTTACTCATCTGATCCACCACAGTTTTTAACATGGAATCCAATATTATACTTGCACAAGGGTCGCAAGTGGTTGTCTGCATGCAGAAGGTAGGGCATTTGAGCTTCCATCAGTTGCACATATATTTCGCAAATCGCGGGTTGCTTGTCTCTCCAATAATGCATGTTGCACCCACTACTTGCAAACCCTCCCAAGCATGGATTTTATGAGAAGAGACACCGGACATGGGCAAGTTGAAAAGTTAAACGAAGTGCAGATGAAGATGCAAAAACAAAGTATAAAGAAACATAACAGAATACACAAGAGATGACACCGATATTTTATCATGGTTCACCATTAATGGCTACGTCCACACTAAGAGCAGAGAAAAAATTTATTAGCAACAACCAAATACAAATGATACAACAACAAATATAAACATGTATTGGAGAAGCTGAAGAGTCAGCAATTGGCGGGAAACACAAAGTGTCCATTGGGCTTCAGCGCTTAACAAATCTCCCACTTGAAGTCCAATGGATGCTGCAACTACCAACCATTCCCCTGCTCTAAATTTATGGTTACTTCTTCTTAACCAGACCAAGAGAAGTCCTGGCGCATTCAAACTTCTCTTTGCCTACAACTTTGGTAAAAATATCTGCCGGATTGACCTTTGTGTCAATTTTTACAATCTTTAACTTCCCCTCTTCAACCACATGATGAATGTAATGAGCATGTGTGTCAATATGTTTTGAACGCCGTTGAGATGAATGATTGTGAGCGATAAAAATGGCGCTGCGACTATCACAAAATAAATTATAATCACTTTGTTGACATCTCAGATCACAAAACAACCGTTGTAGCCAAATCATCTCCCTAGCACCTTCAGAAAGAGCCAAATACTCAGCTTCTGCAGAAGAAAGAGCAACAAAATGTTGTAGCCTCGAGATCCAACTAATGGTTGCACTAGCAAACATGAAAACATAGCCAATGGTAGACCTTCGTTTATCTAAATCTCCACCAAGATCAGAATCAGTGAAACCTTGTAGCTAAATATTATTTCCACCAAAACATAAAGCATAATCAGCAGTACCTTTAAGATACCTTAAAATCCATTTGACTGCTTCCCAATGAGACTTTCCAGGATTGCTCATGAACCTGCTCACAACTCCCACTGCATGAGCAATGTCGAGACGAGTGGAAACCATGGCATACATAATACTACCAACTGCAGATCTATAAGGAATGCTCTCCATAAAATTTGTATCCTCTTGTGTTTTTGGACACAAATCAGAAGACAAATGAAAATGAGCAACAAGAGGAAGAGAAACTACTTTGGCATTAGCCATACCAAATCTATCTACAACCTTGTCAATGTATGCTTGTTGTGATAACCTGAGTTCTTTCTTTTGTCTATCTCGCGTGATTGTCATTCCAAGAATCTTTTTGGCTACACCTAAATCCTTCATAGCAAACCGCGTAGCTAATTGCACCTTCAACTCAAAAACAATCCTCTTGCTAGTACCGACTACTAACATGTCATCTACATAAAGCAAGAGAATAACAAATTCACCAGTAGAAATCTTCTTATAATAAACACATGGATCCGATTCACACCTAACAAACTTGTGCTCAATCATGAAGTGATCAAACTTAATATACCACTGTCGCGGGGCTTGCTTGAGCCCATACAAACTGCGCTTCAACCTACAGTAAAGATGTTCTTTCCCTTGGTGTTTAAAACCTTCCGGCTGCTCCATGTACAACTCTTCATCAACATCACCATGTAGAAAAGCTGTCTTGACGTCCAATTGGTCAAGTTCAAGATCCCAAACTGTAACCAAACCCAAAACTGCCCATATTGTGTTCATTCTCACAACTAGAGAGAAAATCTCATTAAAATCAATGCCTTTCTGTTGAGCATACCCTTTGACAATTAGCCTGGCACGATAATGTTTCCTGCCTGCATCATCTTCTTTCAACTTATACACCCAGCGATTTTTCAAGGGTCTGCGATTAGGCGAAAGCGACACTAAGTCCCAAGTGTTGTTAGCCTGCAATGAAGTCATTTCATCTTGCATTGTGTCATGCCATTTATCAGAATCAGTCGCTTGACAAGCTTCTTTAAAAGTAACTAGTTCAAGTTGATCAGTAATTAAAAGTTCAGGCTCAGCCTCTTCTGAAAACAATATCTCATAATCAAAAAATTGTGAAGGACATCTCTTCTCCCGGGTAGACCTTCGTAACTGAGGACCTTCTTGTGGAAAATTAGAATCATCTAGATTCATTCACTATAGTTGATTTTGAATACTTGCTACCTCAGTTTGCAAAACACCTCTATTCAAAACATGTTCTTCATCACTGTGCTTCTGTATATCCCTTGACGACATAATCCCCTGTGCCAGGTTTCCAATCGTCTGCCCCTGCATACCAACTGGCTGATGTTGTATGGACTGCGCATCAAGTGAAGAGGCTAAGTGCGTCATAGAAGGTAAAAATGGCGGAGCAAAGTCTATTGAATCCCGCGACTCAAGATTAGGAGCCTGCATCCCAAAATGTGAAACCTGCGAAGGATGAAAGGAAGGCTGTAGGATGTGTAAAAGAGGTTGTGTAGCAATGATAGGAACTTGCAAATGACACAGACCCGGACCCTGCACAGGAAACATTGAAGAGTGTGCACTTTGTACTGGAGGCTTCAAAGCATGTGAGGGGTGCATTGAAGACAGCGGTAAAGACTGTGAAGAAAGGTGCGAAAGCTGCGTACCAACAGACCAAGGCACATAATGTGCAGAATTAGAGGAAATAGAGGTTGGCGCAACAAGAGGTGGAGGCTGCGAATTAGCAGTATAGGACGGCTGTGAATCATTCCCAGAACTTTGTTCAAACAAAGGCTGCATATCATCATTTGGAGAAAACAGAGATGATGAGATAGAAGGGGCAGGGGATAAAATAGAGGTGGGTGAATAATTAATTCCACCTACATTACCTGCCTGGGAATTACGTCCAAGTGATCCATTTGAATGATCATTCTCAAAAATTGAGAAAGGGACATATTCCTTAGTCACTACTGCCTGTGTCTGCAAAGCTGGAAAAACATGATCATTAAAAACCACATCCCTGCTGTGAGTAATTTTATTGGCGACAGGATCCCACAACTGAAATCCATACTGATCTTCGCCATACCCAACAAAGATGCACTTCTGAGATTTCGGGTCCAATTTGGATCTTTTCTCCTTGGGAACAAGAGCAAAAGCTTCACATCCAAATACCTGAAGATGTGAATAGGAGATCCGCTTTCCAAGCCACTCCTCCTCTGGAAGACCAAAATCTAACCGAGATGATGGGCTTTGATTAATTAAATAAACGGCTGTGTTGCAAGCTTCAGCCTAGAACTCTTTTCCCAATCCTGCATTGGAAAGCATACAATGTGCTTTTTCCAAAATTGTTCTATTCAACCTTTCCACAACCCCATTTTCTTGAGGCGTAAAAGGAACAATTTTGATCCTCTGAATACCATTCTCAACACAAAAATTATCAAACTCTAGTGAAAAAAATTCACCACCATTATCCGTTTGCAAACATTTGATGTTATGTCCACTTTTATTTTCAACCAAAGCTTTAAAAATTTTGAATTTGCTAAAAACTTCAGACTTCCTATTAATCATAAAAATCCAAACTTTCCTAGTGCAATCATCAAGGAAAGTTACAAAATAGTTTGCCCCACCAAGAGAAGTTACCTCGGTCGGTCCAAAGACATCCGAGTAGACAAGCTCCAAAGGTGAAGTACACTTTTCACGTCCCGTCTTCAAGAAGTTGACCCTCTTCTGTTTGCCATAAAGACAATGTTGGCAAAAGTCCAAATCCACTGATTTCAAACTCGGTAATTGATCTCTTTTAACCAGCACTTCAAGGCCCTTCTTACTCATGTGTCCAAGACGTTGGTGCCAAAGAACGGTCTCATTGTTTGTCAGTGTCATAGCAGCTCCCACTTGAGAATCATTCTCAAAAACATATAAGCTACCCACTCTATCTCCTTTGGTAATCTGTAGAGCACCCTTATTGACTTTCCATGAATCCAGAAAGAAAAAAGTATTGCAGTCTTGTGAAAAAAGTTGGCTTATAGAAATCAAGTTCTTCTTGAGTTTTGGAATATGTCTAACATCTTGCAAAATCCATGTGGTACCATTCTTGGATTGTAAGAGAACATCCCCTTTACCAATGATCTATAAAGATTTGTTATCCCCCAAATAAACATTCCCAAACTGTCCTGCCTGATAATTAGAGAAGGCATCCGTACAAGAGGTAGCATGAAAAGATGCACCTGAATCTAAAACCCACAAGTTTGAAGTAACTTCGCTTACGGACAAAACCAAAACACTATCATTGTGTTCATAAACAGCATTAACCTCGTTGTCTTTAACCTTCTCTTGTGCCTTCTTATAGGAATAACAATCTTTTTTAGTGTGACCAGGCTTACCACAAAACCAGCAGTCGCCAATTCTGCCTCTGGATTTTGATCTTTTTGCAGATTTAGATCTTCTCCTATTATTGTCTTTGCCTCTATGACGAGGCCTTCCTCTACTAATAGCAGTTAGGGCTTCGCCTGAAGAGTTCTCTTGGTTCTTCCTTCGCATATCTTCGTTGAGAAGAGTAGCAGCAACATCATCAAACTTCAATTTATTTTTCGCAGCCACAGAAGTACTCACAGCCATAACAACTCCCTCCTAGCTATTAGGTAGCGAACATAGCAATAAAATTGCTTTAATTTCATCATCCAGGCTGATGCCCACAAAAACTAATTGAGTAACCAGCGTATTGAAATCATTAAGGTGGTTGGACACAATTCCACCTTTCATTTTCAGGTTATACAACCTTTTCATAATAAAAACTTTATTAGACGCTAAAGCCATCTCGTACATCGAAGAAAGTTTATCCCACAATTCCTTCGAAGTTTTTTCTGTTGAAACATTGAACAATACATTATTGGACAGCGAAAGAAAAATTGTAGCATTTGCCTTCCTGTCCAGCTTCTCCCACTCTTCATCTGTCATTGAACTTGGCTTCTTCGCTTTCCCATCAAGCGCGAGTGAGAGGTCTTGCTTTATCAGCAATTACTCCATTTGCACCTTCCACAAACCGAAATTCTGACCCGAGAATTTCTCTATCTTCACTTCCTCCATAATTCAGGAAATTCATCACCAATTTCCCAATCAGCTATACCGTCACCATACAGCTCTGATACCAATTGAAAAGTTAAACGAAGTGCAGATGAAGATGCAAAAATAAAGAATAAAGAAACAGAACATAATACACAAGAGATGACACCGATATTTTATCGTGGTTCACCATTAATGGCTACGTCCACACTAAGAGCAGAGAAATATTTTATTAGCAACCAACCAATACAAATGATACAGCAGCAAATATAAACATGTATTGGAGAAGCTGAAGAGTCAGCAATTGGCGGGAAACACTAAAGTGTCCGGCTACACACAAGTGAGGGTAGAGGATCTATTGAGCCATGGCAAGCCACCAGTATTGAATGATTTGAGATCAAGTCATGTGCACTTAACTCTTTGATAGGTTCGATGATGTGTTTGGCCTTAGGGCATTCAAGGCTTATCTGGTCGAGTTCATTTACACCCTTCTCTTCATCTTTGTTGGTATCAGGTCTGCCATAGCATACAATTTTGCACTCTTTTTCTTCTCTGAAACTCTGTTCTAGTCATGTTTTTTCCTCCTAACCTTCTTTGTAACTGGAATGGGTGCAGATCAGTTGACATTAGATGCAGCTCTGGACCCCATGAGTCTAGTTGAGGTCGTAATGCCCACGCTTTGGTTCTCTTTGTCACCCAAAAGCAAGAGTTCAGTAAAATCAAGTTGGATTTTAAGTATATTCGACTCAAGACCCAACACCTCTATTACTATAGTGAGCAGAGCTTCCTCGCCACTCTCTTAAGCTTCCAATAGTAATCTCTGGTGAGATTGGATTAAGCTAAAGATGATATTTATATAAACATAGAATTAAATGTATCTTGTTATATATGATCATTAGGAAAAGGTATATAGATGGCAAATATTTTTAAAGTGTAATTAAGAATTTTTTAAGTTAATTTTCACTATGAAACATTTAAATGAAAGAGATTAAATTAATTTTTCATTCTTAAACATTTAAATGAAATAGATTAAATTAAAAGAAGAATCTTAGGTGAGAACTTGTATTTTGGTAGTAGTTTCCCTTCATAAAGTAGATGGTTAAAAAAATAAAAGAGTTCATGATTAAATTAAATAGTAAGAAGAGATGCATTTTAGAAAAAATTATGGTAAGGTATGTTGTCTCATAAGTTATATTTGACCTTATCGATATTAAGTATTTTATTCTTTTATTCTACTTGTAAAGAAATAATGACTACCTTGTATTGTATCCTTTATGTAAATTAAGTAGTTATTATTGATAAACAAATAATCTTAAAATAAATATTTTGGAATGTAATCATGTAAAATAAATATAATAATAGTATTTATTTGTTGATTTGATAATTGATTTAATAATGATAGTTGTTATCAATTTATTTACTTTTCAAATGACTACATTTACATAAAATATTCATGGGTTTATAATAAATTAAGGAATATGATTTAATTTTTTAACTCAAATAACATAAGTGATAAATTAATGTGGATAAAATTTGAATATTATTTTTTAATTTTGGGAATCAAATTATATTTGTGAGATTATAGACCCTCAAGAAGGATATTATATTTGTGAGATTATAGGCACCTGAGAAGGAAAAATCTCAGCGTTGACATGGCATATTTGTGTAAAGTTTTTTAAACTGCATTTAAATCAAACAAAAGACATTTGGTGAAACAAAAAAATCAAATAAAAGAGATTTGATGAAACACAAAAATCAAATCAAAGAGATTTGATGAAACAAAAAAATCTAATCAAAGAGATCTCTTTGATGAAACAAAAAGAACAAATAAATAAATAAATAATAAAAATTTAAATATTTGCATAAACTAAAAGAACAAATAAATAAATAAATAATATTTTTTATGGCAAAGAGAAATCAAAGATTTGATCACAAAGATAAATCAATCAAAAAAGAAAATTAGAGAATGATAACTCTCAGCATATTTTATATATATTAATATTTAATATATGTATGCTAGTTTATAATTAGTGACATTAAATGTTTGAGACTTAATTTTTCCTATGTTATTTTCTCTCATAAAATATTTGATTAGTTTGAAGAAATCTAATAATAAAAAGATAACATTTTAGAATATTATTTCTATGTAATAATTTTAAAATTATAAGAATTTTTAATTTTCCTAAAATTTAGAATGTGTTAAAAATAATTGCATTTATATATCTAATATTACAGTCAAAATTAAAATTATAAATAAAACTTCAACAATTAAAATGTTAATATTTTTTTTTTTTAAGAATGTATTTTAAAAATGAATCAATACTCATTATTTAAAGAAAAATAATATTTTAATTAATTTTATTTTATATAGAAAATTTCAATATTATTTGTATTGAATAATAAACTGTTTGATGATTAAATAATTAATAATTATTTTATTTTATTCAATAAAAATAATAATGATTTTACTGTATGTATATAACTTGATTTAAGTAGGAGTAGAAAAAAATACTAAATAAAGATTTTTGTTACATATGGTACATTAAAAAAAATATTTAAAAAATTATTTAGAATAAAAATTTGTTAAAAATAATTGTGCAATTAATGAAAAATTAATATTTTAATTAACTCTAATTTATATAAAAATCAATGTTACTTCAATGAAATATTAAATAGGTTGATGATTAAATAGTTAATAACATTTTTTGCACTTACATAAACACACACACAATCATATTCACACATACATTCATAGATACATACATAAGTAATATCTTGAGTTACATACACAAGAGTTTTTGAAGCATTTAAAATGACAAAAATCAAATAAAAGAGATTTGATGAAAAAAAAAATCAAATCAAAGAGATTTGATGAAACAAAAAGAACAAATAAATAAATAAATAATATAATTCAAATATTTGCATAAACTAAAAGAACAAATAAATAAATAAATAATATTTTTAATCACAAATAGAAATCAAAGATTAAAAATAAAGTCAATCAAAAAAGAAAATTAGAGAATGATAACTCTCGATTATTATTTATATATATTAATATTTAATATATGTATGCTAGTTTAGAATGTGTTAAAAATAATTATATTTATATGTTCAAAATTACATTTAAATTAAAATTTTAAATGCAACCTAAACAATTAAAATGTTAATATTTTTATTTATTTTTAAATATATTTAAAAAAATAAACCAATACTAGCTATTTAATGAAAAATCAAATCTTAATAAATTTTATTTTATATAAAAAACCCATTATTACTCTAATGAAATATTAAATAGTTTGATGATTAAATAATTAATATTTTTTTTAAAATAGAAAATAATTATCTTATTTTATTGTATGTAAATATACATTTATATATGAACATAAAAATATGCATACATATATAACAATTTGATTTAAGAAAGAATATCATATATATAACAATTTTATTTAAGTGGGAGTAGAAAAAAATAATATTAAGCATGGATTTTGGTTACATGTGGTACCTTCAAAAAATTTAATTTATTTTTAACATTTAAAAATGATTTAGAAAAAAATAAGATAATTGTATTTTTTCTGTATTTCTAAAAATAGGTATAAAAAATAAAGCAATATTCACTATTTAATGAAAAATAATATTTTGATTAATATAGAAAAGTTCAATATTACTTTTAATAAAATATTAAATTTTTTGATGATTAAATAATTAATAACAATTTAATTTTTTTTATAGTAAATAATTATCAAGTATTTTATTAAATCATACTCTCTTTCTCTCTCACATATATAAACACGCCCATAATTTGAGTGAGGCATTCAGGAATGGAAAAAATATTAAGCATGGGTTTTGGTTACATGTCATACACTACGTCCTTCATAAAATACAGTATGAGCCACATATAACTATAATAAGTCTTTCCTGCAATTATCAATTTTTTAAATGATATCTAGATTTTGAAGAACCACCATCTATCCAAAAAGGCCTATACAAAAAGTGAGACTTGGCCTCAAGGAGCCCCCAATAACCTACCTAAACTTAAACATCAGTGACAATATAGTTTGACTCTTAATTAAAATCTAAGGAACCACAACAATTACAGTTAACCCACATCGTTTGAATAGAAAATTCCACATTAAGAATGTTTATAATTTATTTTAGGCTCATGTGCATTTTTCCTTATTGATCCATGAAATGATGGAATTGGTTCGAGTAGCAATCATGGATAGATTCATTATAGTTTTTGACCCCTAAAAAACTTCATGGATTATAAAATCTATATTTATTATAGAGGGAATTGCTACATATTTGAGTACTTAAGCAACATCAAATACATTTTTTCTACCTACCGAATGACTTGGATCAAGAAGTAAGGAACTCGTGGATTCTCTTAGACCAACACATGGCATTCCATCCATATCCATTGAAAATATCTACATTCAAAACAACTAGATACATGCAAGTCAAGATTTGTTTTATATTTCTAATCATTTATAAATATTTTTCTCATTCGAGCATCAACACGAGACCAATAGAATATATTGCAAGCATAACCATGAGACTACTAATAGCTCCTTTCGAGCAACCAGACTAGAAACCACCTACGAAAGACCAAGAGTCACAACTTAGAAATCCACTTATTTAGAAGCCACCTCCACATTCGAAGCCAACTCTAGAAGACTAAGAGTCACAACTTATAATTCCATATTACATGTCCCACTAGGATTTGAACTTAAGTGTCCATATTGAGAACTCAATTCTTTAACCAATTAAGCTCAACCCCTTGGACTACAAGTCAAGATTATAAATTTCTTTCTCGATATATTTTGTAAATTTCTCTACCACCTTACCAATATCCTCTCTAATTTTAATTTCTACTCTACCTCATCTCTCTTTTTTCTCATCTCTCCTATTCTCGTTAATCTCAATATCCACCATTTTCAACTATGTTATGAGGATGATGACAAGTCATTTTATAATGAAGTGTTGTAAGGAATTTTCAATCATTTTTAAATGGTCAACCAATCCCTTTGAGCATCCTCCTACCATCTCACACAAAGGAATATAATGATTACTCAATATGTCTATTGAAAAATTTTACACAACAACCTCACATCTTATCTCCTCATAAGACATAGCCAAATCAACAAGTATGTGTTGATATTGGATGATTCAAATCATTTTATTAGGAGACATTTTAACTATATTGATACTACTAACCACATATCAACCATCTCTCAACACAGTTAGAAAACTACAATCTCTCACCCCTTATCAAACTAATTAAAATATATTTTTAACTATTAAATTATTTAATAATTAAAAATAAAAAGACAAATGTTAAGTTGATTCATTCAATCATTAAATAATATTTTAAATACTTTATTTTTTATGTAATTATTTTTATTACCAAACTAATATTAGTTTCTCAATATTATTATATAAATTTATTTATTTATTAATTATAATGTGTGGGCTCTAAAATTTACTAGTAAGATTTAACATAGTGTTTTTAAAAGAAGGGGTAAAAAATTATTAAATCAATAGAAAACTAGTACAATAACTAAATAATCAAACCCCATCCACCAGAGACCCAAGAAGACTAGATATAAAACCACAATAAATCCCAAAAGGAGTCAATGCCACATGAAACTCCACCAAGATCCCTCATTAACAATGCATATCCTCTTGTTGTTTCAAGGTGCAAACTGGTTTATGCCTAGCTTTGTGTGATTCTAGACCAGACCACGGATCTTTCGTCGATGATTAAGATTAACTCGAAGTTGGGAGTGTGGGAGCAGCAGGTTGAGTTTGAATCTATCCCCTTTGCTTGCTTCCACTGCAAGAAGGTGGGGCATTGGGCGAAGAAGTGTCCATTGAAGCTTGTTGTTCCTCCTAAAAAGAACATGGCTCCTCCCAAGGAATCTAAAGTCTGGAAGGAGGTTGGTCAGCGTCCTAATGCTAATCTTGAGAAATGCTCTGCTAAGCTTGTTGAGGGAGATCCTATTAAGGGAGTGGGGTTTGAGGCCATTTCTCCTGGAGTTGTTGCTTCTTTTTTTGTTGAGGAAGTTCTTGTGGCAGAGGTTGAGGTGTTGGAATCTACTGAAAGGAAGTTGGATTTGGTGGAGGTTAGTGATGTTGACTCATTTGCTCTGGTGGTTGTTGAGCTGGAGAAGGTGACTCCCCTAAAGATAGTATATGAGGAGCATTTTCTTTCTTCTAAGGTGGAAATTTCGGTGTCTTTGTTAGTAGTGCTGGAGGAGAGGAGTGAGGATTTACCCTTCGTTGAACCTCTAGTGGAGTCAGTTGTTGAAAAGCTAGTGCTCACCTCTTCTATCGTGGATTGCTCTAACTATGCTTCTCAGGAGGAGGAGTCTTGGACAATTTTTCTTTCGGCCTCTAAGTCTCAGTCTAAGAAAAAGTTATTTTCTATAGGGTTGGGGATGGCTACTCAGAATCGCTTGAAGCTGGATTGTGGCTTAGAACCTAGGGGCAGAGGTAGACCTTGCTGCAAAAAGCAAGGGAGAGGATTAGCAAGTGTGAAATTGCTGATGGTTCACAGATTACTCCACTTGAGATGGGCCTGAATGGCCCCTCAGAGAATCTTTTATGAAGACCCTCTCATGGAATATTAGAGGATTGAATAATCCTCATAAACAGGATCTTTTTGCTAATATGGTAAGAGATCATCGGTCGGATATTATTTTGATCCAAGAGACTAAGATGAGTGTTGAAAAGGTGTTTAAGATTAAGAACAGGTTCTTTAAAGAGTGTGGGTGTCAAGTTGTTGAATCTGATGGTGCATTTGGTGGGGTGGCAACTTTTTAGAATCCTAATGTGGTGGCTAGGATGGAGTTGTTTGCTTTTGAAAATCATGTTGCTTCTTTTTTGTGCTTTAGGGAAAAGTTCTCCTGGGTTTTGTCTAATATTTATGCTCCCAATTCTAAAATTTCCCGTAAGAATTTTTGGGATCGATTGAATTCTTTTAAGGCTCAGTTCCATTTTCCTAAGTAGCTTGTGATGGGGGATTTCAATACCCCATTGAATGATGTTGATAGAAGTGGGGTTCGCAGTTGTTGATGATAGTCGAGCGATTTAATGAATTTTTGTGTGATGATTTGTTGTTGGACCCACAGGTGGGGGCAGCTTCAGCTAGCTATGAAAATGCGGGGATCATGGTGGGCCAAAAGTGGCAATATGATGGATATTTGGCTGACAACTTTATTTTTACCCAAAATTGACGAAATGAAAAGGAGTTTTAAAGGAGATTCT
>VDFB02192015.1:0-13357 GCA_007258455.2 Sequoia sempervirens
TCCATGCTAGGGGCATCATCATCTGTCATTTCCTCCCTCATTTGCATTTTATCTTTCTTCGAAACATTGTTATCCTAACAATATTTCGAAGAGGGGCAAAATGTAGACATCTAAATTTAATCACTTCCATATGATTAAATTTATTCCCTTTTTGTCTATCATATTAAAATATTAATTTATTAAATTAATATGATACCTTTTGTCTCATATCTATAAAGTATTTAATTTAATAATTGATGCTTTATCTTTCACTTTCTTCCTCTCTAAATTAAATAAATACACTAATTTATTTACTTTAGTCATTTTTACCCTTTTGATTTAAATCAATTTAAAATTCTTCATTTTCTCTCTCCTTGTCACATCCTCCATAACCTTGCCCTAATTTGAATTAATTTAATTAATTCATGATTATGATGTGCATCCTCTTAAGATTAATGTCACATCCTCCTACATTTTCCATTTGCCTCTAATCTTCCATTAATTAGCCCAATCCAATGTTTTCACAACCTTAACCAAGGTCATTAGCTAGATTTAGCACCATTTTTTAGCCAACCTTTGCATTTACCTTCTTTTGGCATTGACCCCTTTTCACATGTGAATTTTTAATTCACATTTATTTATCTAAACCTTACACCTCACCATATTGGTATCATCATTTAAAGTTAAACAATTGGTTTAAAGATTTTTTTTTTTCAAAAAGAGTTTACCTTCTCAAGAGTTGACGAGGAGGCTATACTTTCTCTTCTAAACTATATAAACTACTAAAGATCTTGTCTTTAGGTTCATTGTGTGATTTAGGTTTAAAATTCTTAGTCTTTGGACTTCACTAAAACACATATTTTCCTTTTTTCTTTTTTTTTGGATATAATGTAGTGGAATAAGGCTTAGCTTCTTTGAAGATCACACTTCCGCTATACAAAACTCTTTCAACCACAAAATTCCAAAGCTTGTACCTTTTTGCACCAATATCGTGCAACCAATAAAAACACTTAATAGAATTGTTCTCCAACTTTGACCTCTTTTGTCTTAGCTGATTAGCATATGCCTCATAACCAACACTCTAAGATGTCTCAATGAAGGATTTTTTCCCTAACCACACCTCCATAGGCATCTTCTGGGTAAGTGCAGAAAGACGTGGGGGCCATTTTACATAATGCGAGTGCATTATAACACAAACATGATTACATTATGGCTTGGTAGTGACTGAGCCTAGGCTTAGTCACTACCAGACCATAACACACTCACATTATAAAAAATTTGTGTTTCCAAGAAGAAAAAATATCCCTCTCTACCTCCTTATATAGGTCACACTCTCCCCCTTTCTCTTATATTTTAAGTTATATTTTATGTATATAATTTTAGGATGTTTGAAAATGGTTTCAAATCTCTATAAGTTATAATGTAGATTCTAGGTTTTGGAAGATCTTAAAATTTTTCAAGCAGTCAAATTTCAACAATCAATAGGCTTCTATCATCTTGCTCTCTCTATTTGTGTATCTCACTCTCTCTATCTCCCCTAATCTCTAGACCTATCTCTATCTATCTCTCTCTGTCTCTTTGTTTCTCTATCTCTCTTCCTATCTCCATCTATTTCTCTACCTCTCTCTTTATCTTACTCTCTCCCCTAAGCTTAAGACCCTCTCTCTTTCTCTCTCTCACTCTCTACTTCCCTCTTTACTTATCTCTATCTCCCCTCTCCCTCTCATTTCCTCCTTCCATCTCTCTCCCTCTCTCCCTCCTCTACTTCTCTTTATCTCCCCTCTCCCTCTATATCTACCTACCTCTCTCTTTATCTCTTGAGGTGGGTAGGTAGGGAGGGAGTGAGAGGTAGGGAGAGAGGGAGAGGGGACACAAAGAGTATATAGGAAAGGAGGAAGGGAGAGGTAGATAGAGGAGGAATGAAGAGGTAGTAGAGAGAGGGAGAGGTAAGGAGGGCGGGAGAGGTAGTTCTAGAGAGAGGGGAGGGGAGAGATAGAGAGTAGATAGGGAGGGATAGAGATGATATGAGCTTACTGATTACTGAAATTTGACTAAGTCTAAAACAATATAAGATCTTTCAAAACCTAGAATTTGTATTTTAACTCCTATAGATTTGAAACCATTCTCAACACACTATAACATGTTTGTATTTATGTTGAAAGAAAGGGAGGTGCTACAAGGAGATGCATTTTTTCTTCATAGAAATGTGAGCACGTTATAATGCAACACATTTGCGTTATAATGCAAGCACACTATAACATGCTTGTGTTATTACTTTCTTTGGGAATTTCCAACCCTTAGGTTGGATTTGCCTTGGGCATCCAACCCAAAAGGTTGGACTTACATGTCAACAACCACATACATGTTTTTGGTAAATTACAAAAAATGACACAACATTGAGCACACTCTCCATCGGGTTTGCATGTATTTCAATGTCAAGTTAAAAAAATAACATAGTAATATTGAGCTCCCTCTTAGCTTTCTAGTTTCTAACTATGTATTTTTTTATGTTTTGAATATTTTAAAGTTTTGATTTTTAATTTCTTTTGTTAGTGTCTCCATTTTTTTGTTAAAAACCTACATATGGTATTTTTGTGTCATTTTTTATCCATTTATCAAAATTTGAAACAAATCCTATTTTTAGAAATAGGCTCTATTCTTTGCACATTTAAAAAAAATGATTTTATATTAGTTTCCAAAAAAATTAGGGGGGAGCATGCTCAATTTTATAATTTTCAAGATGTGTCCACTTTAAAAATTAGTAAAGAAATTATATACTCATTAAAAAAGTAGTAGAAAAATCGAGCATAAACTATATGATGTCAGCTATGTTTTCACCAAAACGATTTCTGAAATATTAAAAAAAGGTTAACATTTTAGAGGGGCTACACAAGATGCTATGTTATATTCTTTGATAAAAACAAGAGCACTTTGTGTGGTCCCTTATTTGAACCACTTAATCTCCACCATGTTAAAAAAAATGTTTAAAAAGTAGATTCAAAGTACTACAACTCTTGTTCTTGTTGAATCTTCAAGTTTTGAGCGTAAATATCTTTAATTTCTCACTCAAAATTAATTTTTCTTAATTTTAGAAAAAAATGATCACTTAAGACCCCCTTTTGATCCTCCATTTTCCTCCACAAACCCTTCTCCACAACAACTAATATAAGAAACTTGTTAACCAGATAAAAAGTCATGACAATTGATTTTGCCCAAAATAAAATTGTTCTATACTAACCCTACTAACCATACTCCTAGACCTCTCCTCCTATTCATCCTTTTCATAGCTCCACGCTGATAAAGGATATACAAAGTTATTTGGTAAAAGGATGTTTGTGAGTACTGTGAAGAGGCTGCGCATGATAAAAAGTTCGCAGGCTTCTGTATTAAGTATGTCATTTCTCCATTGCACTGAAGTGGGTGTCTGATTTCTTTCTAATACTGTTTATATGCAGCCGCAAATAGACAACTGACCAAGACAGCCAAATGAATGCCCGATTCATAACACCAATGGGAATGCTTTGGAGATTATTATATTTGTAGTAATGTTCTTTTTGAATGTAATTTTGTATGGTAGTGGTTCGCAATGGTTAAAAGTTGTTTTTTTAATCGTGATGTTTGTCCTTTCATTTTATTTTATATGTTTATTGAGTTATCTTATATAAATAGGAACAAATAATTGTGTTGTTGATATGTGAGGCATTGTTTTTAGTGTGACAAATTATGATATTTTATTAAGATTTAGTTGCATAGTTGTTGAGTCAAAAATTTTTGATTCATATTTTTGTGGCTAGTGTTTCAGATGAACCCACCTCTCATGAGCATGAGTGGTATACTTAATATTCATTACATTTAGGTAATGTTCATAGGGGTGAAGCGCTGAGACATCTTCAAAAGGCACCCATTCTAGTACCATTTCAATTCAAGCATGCATAACCAATTCCACTTAGCTTGCTACCCCATTTGCAAATTTTCAGCAAGTGTTGCCTTATGAACTATTCATTATAAGGTGCAACACTTGATGAAGGTTTTGCTACAAGGGACAACACTTATTGAAGGTTTTGCAAATGGAGTAGCAAGCTAAATGAGTTTGATTTTGGAGAAAACTCCATTATGTAGTGCATTTGAGTTGAAATAGAATGGTATGTGTTCAACTTTGGAATAAGTTTTGATGTATCACCTCTATGAGCATTGCCTAGATGCAACAAGTGCTAAGAGGCCACTACTTATGAAACATACTTTAATGCGAACTATTCAAGAACTATGGATTAATAAGTTTAACTATAAATAATTGTGTTAAATTGTTATTACAAAGAAATAATTACAAAAATGCACATAAAAAAAGAAGATGAAATATTATAGGAGGCAACAAAAAATGATATTTTAATAATTTTATTGTAGAAACTTAGTGGACTTAGTTTGACACATCCATTTAGTACTCTTTGCATCTTTCTTAAGGTGTCCAATATCATAACATTTTCAAATCTATGTGGAACTTCATTTCTAGTGAGGACATTTTACTTTTGAAAACTGTAAGGAAAGTCCCCAAAGGTGTCCATGGGCTTGTACAAATATTGGGATTTTGATTGTAGGTATAGATTGCAAGATTAGAGAGGATATTGTTGCCATAACTAAAGATAATACTCGCATGGGAAAGGGACAAGACCATAGTCATAAAAATGCTATTATATGAAATAAACCATAATGCTCACAAATCAAACTAATTGACAAAGAGCCTAAATAAAATAGAAATAAAAATTCATAACCTTGGTTCTTCTTGATCTAGAATAGATGATAGTTTTCATTGAATACCAAATGAAATGTTTGAATTTCTAAAAAACAAGAATAACATAGATTCAGTGTAGGATAATCAAATAAACCTTATTTGAAAAATGATTGTTGAGAAAAGGTATCTCAACTTTGCATTCATAATGTTCAATTTTAATATTTGTGTATATATTCACTATTTGGTCTTTTGTACATTTTGTCTTCATGTGGAAGAGTTGGTGTCCCATTTGGAGATGACATGGAATTCATTTCTAAAGGATTTTTGTACTCACATGAGGAGGTAGACTTACCACTTTAAGGAGGCATAGTTTGGCCATGTGTCAACATCTTGTGGTGTGTGTAAGGTCATCGTAACAGGAGTTACATATGACATTTTTATGATGCATAAAAACATGTAAGAGGAAGGTTACATGGGAATCTTGACTGAAATTATGACAAGTTTGAACACTTGGCATAGAGATATAAACTTGTCATGAAGGAGCTTTGAAAGGTTGAACAAGGACAAATTGGGGTGCTCAAGTTTGGATAGTCCAATATGATAGTTTATGACAATATGCTATAAAGAAAATTGCTAAATGTAGTTCAAATGATCTTTGACCATGGAGGGCCTATTGGAATTTGGTATCTTGGTTTGGGCAATAAACCTCCTATGCTATTGCAAATAGTTTTTCCAACCATTTATAGTTTATATTTCAAACCCTTGGCTATTTATTGGTGCTTGAAGTTGTTGTTTGTATGAATATTTTTGCATGGGCAATCATGTTAGAATCACTTCAAAATGTATACTGGTGAAACTCTTATGAAGACTTGCTCTACAAGTGAATTGCAATCTACTTATTTTATTGAATAATGGGTAAACCCACAAAAGTGGTTTACAATTTGAGTGAGGAAGGAAAAGTGGCAAAAAATGACCCCATACAAAAAAAATTGGTTTTGGGGGTTCAAATGAACCCTTTGGTTCGAGCGAACCAAAAAAGGGTTCAAATGAACCTTGGTTCGTGCGAACTAGTTAAATGCAAGGTGGGCCCCATTCACCTTAAAAACCAAAGAAAAACACTTTATGGGAGGGGGTTCGAATGAACCCTGGTTCAAGTGAACCCAAGGGGGTTCACTCGAACCCCCCCTAGTTTGCTCGAATCCCTCCTAGTTCGCTCGAATCCCCCCTGGTTCGCTCAAACCCCCTAAATCCCACCTTGGCATCCTCTGGCATTAAAAAAGTCCAGATTTTTGTGTTTCAAAGCTCGGGTTGAGGATGAAAATGGAGGATACTTCACAAACCCAATTGGAATTAGGTAGTCCTCGGAACAAGCTATCCAACAACTATAATTTTAATATGTTTTGGTTTTATTATGTATTTGTTTTTTAGTTTTGTAAACATGGGTTTTCACCAAAAATCAAGCTCTTTGATTGCACATGTGGAAAAATAGCAGATTATCAAATTTTTTTGAAAAATATGAGTGCAAATATTGATCCTTGATCCAACAAAAAAAATGAATTTCAATACATACAAAAAGATTTAAAAAAGCCATTATCTGAGTCCGCGCTATGTCCTAAATTGTAGTGGTTTGACTTGAAACTTGATTAAGAAAAAAATATTCAATAAAAAACTATCCTAACCAAGTGGAAACTAGATATCGAGTTACAAATCTAAATTGAAATTAAAAGCTTCTAGATTTAAACTGTGTGAAATGTTGATTTAAAAAATTCACATAGTTTAAATCCAAAAGATTTTAACACTTGATTTAGTAATGTTAAGCATACATGTTCAAAGACCACTACAACACTTCTTTGGAAGAAATTGGGAGATTTGTACCAAGAGAAATCACTAGCCAACAAACTCTTTATGAGAGAGAAGCTATATACCTTGAGGATGGATGGTGGTGGCTCTATAGCTAAACACACTTGAATACAATTAATATGGTTTTTACTCAATTGTACGAGAACAAATTGAGGAAGATTTTTGCATGACTATGCTAGGTTCTTTGTGAGATTCATGGTACTATCTTGTTATGGCTATTGGGATTACTACCACTATTCTATAAATGAATGAGGTGGTGGCATTATTACTTTAAGAAGTTTGGTAAATAGTATTATCAATCTAAATATCTACATTCTCTTTGTTTTAGATTTTTGTATTATTTTTTACTAAATTTTAAATAAGATCATAATTATTTTGTTTATTATAATGTGGAATATAAATAAATACATAATAGGCCTATTTTCTTAGGTGTAGTTTTTTTTTCTTGAACATAATATAAGCTTACATGTATATTAGATGGTATTATGAAAGAAAAACAATTTATTCAATGGAATATTTTTTGTTTTATTTGTTTCTATTAAATTAAATTTAAGATTGAATACTAATTTAAAATTGATCCATTATGCCTTTTTTTTTTAATTTCTTGTTTTTGTTTAATTATTTTTAATTTTGATCTATTTCGTAGTATTTTGTAATAAATCAATTATGTTTATTTATAAGTAATGAGTATATTATATAAGACATCATGCTTTTTTATTAGAAGATTATTTTTTATTAAATTGAAAAATAAAGGGTACAAAAAGATTTAATAATTACAATGGATGTTTGAACTAAACTTGATGTAGAGCTTGAAAAAGTGAAATGTAGAGATTGAAGTCCTCCATAATATTTTTTTGTCCAATGTCCAACTATTCATTTGAACTATTCCAACCTTTGTTGTTTTCCAAATTTGGATGAAATTATTTGAAATTCTATTACTTCTTCAATTGATTTTTCTTTAATCTTCTGATGACATAGTTCATTATGTTTGATGTATGTCCATGCTATACTTGAAAGCTTCCATTTTGCTTATATATTTATGTATACTTTCCAAATGATGAATTTAAATAATTTTAACATATCCATTTGTAATTGTGGCATTTTGATTGAAAACATTGAGCAAATAGAACATCAAAAATAGCTTGATTTTGAAATTGCTTACCTATTTTTTGATTGTGGTTAACTTGCATTTTGTTGTCCCAATAAATTTGTCTTTCAAAGTATAATTTGGTTGAGAAGAGCTATTATTCTTTTTCTTTTTTTTTTGTGTTTCTGCATAAGAATAATTGTTTGAATGTTAATGTTTGCAAAATGAACATCAAAATAGCTTGATTTTGGCATTGGTTACCAATTTTTTGATTGAGGTTGACTTGCATTGTGTGGCCTCAATATTTTTTTCTTTGAAAGTATTATTTTGTTGAGAAGAGGAAATATACTTTTTGTTTTTGTTTGTGTACCTACATAAGAATAATTGTTTGAATCATTTTATGTACGGGAAAATATTGTGTGAGACATATAGTATGAACTACATAGTCTTAAAAGTGATTGGATTACTAAGTGCATACCTTATTTTTCATAGCGCGATTATTTGTAAGTGATTGCATGTTAAAATAGTTGCAATGTTAATGTTTGCAAAATGAACATCAAATATAGCTTGATTTTGGCATTTCTTACCTATTTTTTGATTGTGGTTGACTTGCATTTTGTGGCCCCAATAAATTTATCTTTGAAAGTATAATTTGGATGAGAAGAGCAATTATACTTTTTGTTTTTTTTTGTACCTGCATATGAATAATTGTTTGAATCAGTTTATGAATGTGAAAACATTGTGTAAGACATATAGTATGAACTATATATTCTAAATGTGAAAGAGTTTTGATTAGTAAGTACATACCTCATTTTTTCATACCGCAATTAATTGTAGGCAATTCTCCTCTTTTTTCTTGATCATTGTGTATGGATTGTTTTGCATTCTTGAGTATCATTCAAAGGAGAATGTTGGTTGGATTCTTAGTCCATTTAATGATTTGACTCTTGATAGAGCTATAAATGTTAGTCCTTGTCTTTCAACTTTACCAATATCAATTATTGCTTTTTGTAGGGTTAGGCCTTGTGATTTATGAATAGTAATTGCCCATGCCATGGATAATGGTATTTTCCTATGATTAATACCTAGTGATATAGGTATTATAGGTATAGTTTTTGGATCATTTTGGTTCCATGGTGGGCCATTGTAGTTATTGATTCTTATGACTACATACATTGGAATATTTGGTGGTTTAGAGCCTACATTGTAAACAATGTCAACTATCTCCCCAAGCGATCCATTTACAAGTCCTACTTGAGTCCATAAGTTTGTTGTTAGCATAATTTGTTGACCTTTGCATAATAGAATTTGTTTTTTAAGCTGGTCATCTTGTGCATCAATGTTTGATTTAGATCTCATGTTTATTGCAATACTTAATGCAATTGGGAGGTTTAGTTGTGTAGTTTGACTAAATCATTTGTTAAAAATAGGTGAATTGAGTTGTCAATTTTTAAATTTTTTTTTTTCTGTAGTTGTAAGCACTTTGTTTGTACGAGTCATTAATATCTCCCAATCTTGTTCTTTTGGTTATGCATTATGTATGTTTTTAAGTGTTTCATGAAATTGTGTTTGAGTTTGATCGACAACTTGTTGACAAAACATTGTTTGTAATGTAACTAGT
The DNA here is from genome assembly GCA_007258455.2 of Sequoia sempervirens. Classification (NCBI taxonomy): domain Eukaryota; kingdom Viridiplantae; phylum Streptophyta; class Pinopsida; order Cupressales; family Cupressaceae; genus Sequoia; species Sequoia sempervirens. The sequence goes on from VDFB02192015.1 coordinate 9,274, forward strand.
ACCATAGTAAATTGTTCCCATAATAGTTTGGCATTGGAATGTGATGCACAGATGGGTTTGTCCATGACAAGTGGTAGTTGCGCAAGATCTCCTATTAGAATTATAGATAAACCACCAAAGCACTTGTGTGGTGTTTGAGGAAATTCTTCACGTAGTCTACTATCTATCTTTAATAGTAGCTTTGGGCCTATGAAACTCATTTAATCTATGAGGATGTATCTTATGTGTTTCATTTCTTCTTGGAATGTTGTTAATATTTGTCCTTGCAATGGTTTTATTTGTTTAATTGGAATCCCAAGCTTTGAATGTATAGTTGATGCTTGTATGTTAAATGCTGCAATTCCTATGAGAAATAAAGCAATCAATGGGATCTTTTGTTGTGGTAGCTTACTTTGAAGTGCATTCCTTATGCAAGCAATAAGATATGAAGAGTTTCTACCAAATGGTGTTCTCGCCAAGGCTTGTCAGAGGTATGATCTGTGGAAGGGTTAGGGTTATGTAGGTGGTTTGTTTCCAAGGAATTTTTTGTTGCATCACACAACATTTACAAAATTGTTTGTTGAAATAAACAAATCTCTTTCTCAGCAAAACTCCACTCTCATGTTGAATGCTCTAAGAAGGTATACACATGAGATTGATGAGGAATTATTAGAGAAAGTCAAAGTGATTTTCCAGTCTATAATGGTGCTCCTTGTTCATGTACATGATCCACCTTTGTCGCCTCCAATGCCTATGCTTGAAGATGAGACTAGTACACATCACCAGTTGGACGTGCACAATGTTCAACTGGATGTTGAAGAAGTAGTGCAATTGGAGTATGAGAGAAGGATTAATCTTAATATCATGTTGGAATATGATCCCACAGAAGGTAATGTTCAACTGGATGTTGAAGAGCAGGGTGAAAATGTTACTCCAGAAATGATGGAGGAATAGTTTGTTCAAAGGAGAACAATTTTTGTATAAAATGCATAGTGAAAATTGGTCAAGGCAAGCAAAATGTGAAAGCATAGTGAACATGGGTGTCAATGGTTTTTGATCAAGGGTGTATATAGTTTTTGATCGAGGGTGTATATGGATTTTGATCGAAGGTCACATAAAACTGATGGAGAAATTTGCTCGAAGATAGGAGTATGAAAAATATTTTTTATCATTATAATGTTATATAGTCATGAGTTACATTTGTGGACTCAAAATAGTTTCAATATATGTAAGATCAGGAAAAAACTATCAAGCATATTATGATTAGTATCATGATAGCGATCTGTAGTAGCTATGTTTAAAAAGTAGATCAAGATACATGTTGCAAAATCCTTCTATAATGTAAATTTCATATTATATATATAGCTAATAGCCTTCTGCTGAAAAAAAAAACATATATATACAAGGACAACTTTCCCCTTTAGGAGAAAACTGTAACACTTCAAAGACATCCAATACATTATATAGTAAACTAATATAATACAATACACTTGTAGAGATCTATTACAGAAGGTCCACCAACATGTAAATCTAGAGTAAATTTTGTAGCATAATAGAGCTTGCAAATCAACCATACAAACTATACCTCTAGATACCAAATAAACAAGAGAAGTACAAATTGGAAACCATGAATAGTCTGGGAGATGTATTTGCAAACCCATGAGAGGTATGACATCCAAATGCATGGGTTCACATTCAAATGCCACTCCTTGGTCTTGGTCTTCCTAACCATTTTTAGCATATTCTTTACACCCCTTACATTGTCATATTTTGTCATATTTGACCACCCAAACTTGTGTGCCCCAATTTTTCCTCATTAAAACATTCAAAATATTTTCAAAGACAAGTGAACCAACCTATCATATGCTAGTCATGATTCTAATATATCCTCCCTCTTATATGCTCTCACATGTCATATAATTTGTCATATGTAATTCCCTTCATGACAACCTTACACATACCGCAAGATTAAAATACATGGCTAAACTATGTCATCTCAAAGTGGATACCTACTTTCTCATGTGAAGCTAAAAAATCACTAAAGAAAAAATCTAGTCATTCTCCAAATGGGACACTAACTTTCTCACAAGAATACAACCACTAAAAGACACATTCACAAGTGCATACAAAATGTATTAAAATAAACATTAGGAATGCAAGGTTGAGACAAATTTTCTCAACATTCTCCCACTTTTCAAACACATTACAAGAAAAAAAAGGGAAACTCACCAATACTAAATCTAACTACTAGGAACCAAGAGACCCCTAGATTCACTATGCCACTTGAACTTCTCTATGCTCATAGGATTTGCCAAAAAATCTACAACATTCATCAAAGTTTTGTCAACCTTTTCCAACATCACCCTCCCATCCTCTACCATGTCATGAAAAATGGTATAGGGATTTAATGTGCTTCATCCTCACATGAAAGTTGGGTTCTTTACTAGATATATGACACTCTAGTTGTCACATATACCTATAATAGTCCCTACATCTAGTCCAATATCAAAACACAATATCCTGAGCCATGCAACTTCTTTACAAGCATGAGTCACTACCATATACTCTAATTTTGTAGTGGAAAATGTCACCACAACATGCTGTTTACTCATCCAACTAATGGTTCCACCAAACATCATGAAAAAATATCTACTATTGGATCATATGTTGTTAATATCAATAGCCTAATTGGAATACATATATCCATGAATAAAAACTAAATTTTGGGTCCCTATAGGAGAATTATGATAACATAAAAATACTTATAAGTACCTCACAAATATCTCAAAAAATGTGTGGTTGATTGACTCTTGTTCATATTTTTGCATGACCTCACATCGAGGTTGGTTTACAAAATATGAGGAATTTGATGGTGGGAGGGTGTATCTTGGAGATGGTTCTCATTTGAAGATTGATGTCCATAGTAGAGTCTTGGTTCAGTTGCTTGATGGACAAGTAAATGAGATCAATGGTCTACTACATTTTCCTAGTTTGGCATGAAACCTACTTTATTTAAGTATACTAAATGATTCAAATGTATAATTAGTTTTATCAAGTGGAGGGTATAAGTGAAATGAAGTAGGGTATGTGGATACACTTCCTACACCAATCTAATGAGAAGAGTATTGTGAAAATTTTAATCTCTTCAACTTAAAAAAGTAGAAACATATAAATATTACATAAACAATACATCATAACATAAATATATATGGACAAAACTCTTCTAGGAGAAAAATTTAACACTTCAAAGAATCCCAATATATAATCTAGAAAAATAATAGAATACAATACACTTGTAGAGAAAGATATTATAGAAGGTTCACCGACATGTAAATCTAGAGTAAATTTGGTAGCATAATGGTGCTTGCAAATCAACCATGCAGAATATAATTCCAAATACCAAATAAACAAGAGAAGTACAAACTAGAAACCATGAATAGTTTGGAAAAAAAATAATTTAAACCCATGAGAGGTATGGCATCCAAATGCATGGGTTCACATTCCAATGCCACTCCTTGGTTTTGGTCTTCTTAACTATTTTTAGCATATTATTTACACCTCTTATAGTGTCATATTTTGTCATGTTTGACCACCCAAATTTGTGTGCCCCAATTTTTCCTTATTCAAACATTCAAAAGATGCTCAAAGATAAGCGCAACAAGCTATCATAATGTTGGTCATGATTCTAATGTAACCTCCCTCTTATATGCTCTTATGTGTCATATAATTTGTCATATGTATCTCCCTTCATGGTGACCTTTCACATACCACAAGATGACAATACATGGCCAAACTATGCCATCTCAAAGTGGATATCTACCTCCTCATGTGAGGCTAGAAACTCACTAAAGAAAAAAATCAATTATCCTCCAAATGGGACACCAAATTTCTCACAATAAGACAACCACTAAAGTAAAAAATATCAAGTGCATACAAAATGGGGTAAACCCACAAAAGTTGTTTACAATTCGAGTGAGGAAGGAAAAGTTGCAAAAAATGACCCCATGCAAAAAGATTTGGTTTTTGGGGTTTGAATGAACCCTTTGGTTCGAGCAAACCAAAAAAAGGGTTCTAATGAACCCTGGTTCGAGTGAACCAATTAAAT